>NW_021035062.1:0-15307 GCF_004153795.1 Camellia sinensis
AGCTTAAATCAGAGGGCTGTTCCTTATTTTATATTTTTGGGAAGAGAGAGGTTGGAACCATTCGATAGGCTGTTTCTTTTTGAGAGGTCCTTTGAGATATCTGTGCCCACCGTTTTTTTATTTTTTATAGAAACAGCGACGTTTAAGAAACGTCGTTAAAATATACAAAATGTGACGTTTAATAAACCCGTTAAAATAAAACAGCTCGCCAAAACTCATTTTTCCTGTAGTGAATTGTAATTTGAAACTTGCATGTGTTTCTCATTCTCAGTTCTTGTTTTTTTAATCACAGGTTGTAGACACATTGAATTGCTCTTTGATTTGCAAAGAAAAAAAACACACTTGATAGTTGAGGCTCGCATAATTGATGTAGGTGCCATCTATTTTCTTTCCTTTTATTTTTTATTTATTTATTTCTATTCCCTTTTTACTTTGAATGGGTATATTGAGAATTGTTTATGGCATTGAAGGACTTAAAGTACAATAAAACCAAAATTTCTTGAAAGCTTTAAAGCACAAAGTGCAAAGCAACAATTGGATATCGTACATATATAAATACACAATTGTGCAATTTTATATAGTAAATCGTTATTGTCACTTGTGGATGTTGGTTTGATTGTGTAATGCCTCCGATTAATTTATAAGGTAGGGTTTGTGCGTGGTTAAAGTTGCTTTAAAATAATATTGTTACTATCATGATTCAAAAGTTGTATTAAAATTTGATGTAATACAAAAATTTTAGCTTAATATTCATAGTCATCCTTGAGTGACACCATTAGCATAGCAATTTAAAGTATTTTTTATTCTATTTTTTTTTTTATTGAATCAAGGGTTAATATTTTAAATACATAGTTGACAACATTTTTTTTTTGATTCTGGTCAAAAACAAAATCTTTATTGATAAAATGCTACAAAGTATCTGAAATAGTTGAACCCAGTCGATAAAGAGGAGCTTAGCGAAGCTAAAGAAAAAGCACTTCTAAGCCGCCAGTTGTGGTGAGGAATCAACCAAAAGAGCAAGAGAATAAGGGACAACAAAGAAACAGATAGCTATAAAGTCCTGGAGCCTCCACAAACTGTGTAAACTGTAGAAAGAATGTAGAAGACAACTGAAGACTGACAGTTTTAATACACCAATAAATCCATGAGTTTGTACATAAAACGTAGGAAAAACGATATGGAAACATAAACAGTACCAAACCTTACGCCAAGACAATGCAGCGTGATAAGCACCGTTTGCCTAAAACATGAACAAAGCTGGTGTACATACACTGAAACTTGCAGCCAACATTAGCCTCCCAACACAGCCATTACCAGCCTATAACTAAATGAAGCACATAAATGTAAGCTCCATCACCGCCGAATCAAACAACTTCCAAAAACCAGATAAGAACAATCTCCATACAACTACCAATAAACACTTCATGATAGAAACTCCAGCACACACTCAAACAGCAAGATCAAAAGCACGAAACACAACTGCCATTGCCAACATACACCACAGAGCACCAGGCAACCACCAACTAGGCCACCATAGCAGACAGGCAACACCAGCAGAAACAGCATGTACACCACACCTACCTCACCAAGTCAACCCAGCCACACATCAACTACTCTTTATTCCTTAATTAATTGACATTAATGGGGGAATACTGCATTTGTTCTATTTTTTTAGGTTCCAGCACTGTCTTACTTCGAAGCTTGTTCCAAATCTTGGCTTTCCAATTTCTTGAACAATGCATTAATCTCTGAGAGTTTTCTTGCCATGTATCAGCAGGTACACTCTAAGACAATTGGATTCAGTCCAATACTACAAAACCAAGCAAAATATCCAATCTAACAAACATGAGCATTAGCAAGAGGCAGGCCCAATCTAGAGCCCATACAAGAACATCGCATCACAATAAGACAATTACACAACCCGTCAAACCCCTCAACCCACGAGATCGAACATAGCATCAACACAGGCACTTGGAGCTAAACTGGATCACAGATCCTGGAGCAAAAACCAGCGCAAGTTCCAGACTATGAGCTAGTTCATACCATAGAGGAATTAATACATAAAATCTAGCATATACAGCATGAGTAGTAAACTTTTGACTCAATTTAATGCTTAAAAAGATTTAATAATTTTTTTAAAAAAATTATTAACTTTTCGTATCATCTTATATTATCATTGTAATGAATCTCACTATTTATAATCTACTATTCATTGGATAACGAGGGGAGCACCCGTGTAATGGACAGATCTAAAGAGATAAGGGCCATTCAATCATCACTTTCTTTACCTCGGGGACCGGGCTGCAACCTGTGACGAAGTTTGCCGTGGTGCTCCATCTCCATTCCATCATCAGCCCCGATCTTGCGTGGTGTAATCTCAAAGATCCGATCGAAGATCTCAACATCGAACATTCAACAAACCTGGTTAATGGACAGATTCTAGAGAAGATTAACGCAGATATTGTATAAATCAGATCAAAATCAAAAAATATCCGCGAGCAATTAGCATAACCAGCATTGAAAAGCAGGTTTGTACCCCACTTCGAACTAGGTTTTGAATCGAACAGATTTGTATGTGGTATGTTCTTGAACAGTGTCCTTGCAAGTGCCATTCTTGTCTTCATGGAGATTTTATGTCACATTTTCGTATTGATCCGATTTTCTCTTTGTATGGTGATACTTTCTACTGTTATTTGTTGTTTGTTGTTACTATTTATTTTATTTTATTGCTGTTGCCGTAAATTTAATAGGGGAGGGTAGTTTTATAAGTTCGTTTCAATAAGAGAATTTTTTCTTGAACTAACATAATGATTTCATTGTGAGATATTGAAACTTTTGATAGTGGAGACAATTACAGTCCGTCGTGAATTATTAATGCATAGCCACGTTTGAATGGTATGCAAACTATCTATCTATGATTTGGTTAAGAGAATAAACAAAAGACAAGTTACATAGAATTGAAGGCAAGATTAAAAGTTTTCTATTGTTTTGACACTTATCTTTAAATGGAAAATGATACATTTCCCTTCTTTCTATCCTATCTACAAGTAAGAGTTGATAATGATGATGAGAAGCAACAAATTGCCGTGCAGATTAGGAGGAGAAGAATGAATATTCCACAAAATTAAACAGATGTATAGTCACAAAATTTTCTTATAGGAATTATTAAGTGGCATTTTTTCCACTCATATTCAGCAGTGAAGTGGTGTTAGATGTAAGATTGTAATTTGTTGCTGCTTTGGTTGGTTGGTTGCGGTGCACTTTTCGCTCTGTTTGGGGATGGGATGATGATTGAGAGATGAATCTGTGCTTGTGATGTATGTTATGAAATCTTTTTATAAGGAATTGATTTTAACAGAATAGGTATGGTGATAAATGAAGAAATTCAGATATGCAACCAGTAAGAGATGTAAAGAATCTTGAAACATATAGTGAAATATAAAAATTTTGGTATACCCCGCACATACCACCCCCATCAGTAAAACAATTTGTTGTAAATTGATTTTCAGATCAGGTAAGCTAAAAATAAGTTTTTCAAAAAGTGTGGAAAATGAAACAGAATAGACAAAAAAGGATTAGATAAGAACTGTACAGAAAATTGGACCACAGGTAGATTTTTTATTGACAAATATTTTATAATATGATAAGGAAACATTTGAATTAAAAAAGGTTAAAAAATTAAAATAGACAAAGGGCCTAACAAATCATGGAACAGATAGCGCAAAACCAAATTTGATGGTCAATGACACGTCAAACAGACTACATAAAAAGTCTCAGGCAAAAATGAAAAACAAATGTCTGAGACCAGGATCTTTCTCACACAAACAAATAGATAATCCCACTAGACTCACAGTATGCCTTTAGTAGGTCTCTCTGAAATTGGGGAGATTAATGCCACCAATTTCTCTTATTTTATTCTTAAAATAATATAATACATAATTATTCATATTAAGATATGGGTTTTATCAAATAGATATATAGATATTACACTACAAGAAAAAACACTTTTGCGACCATCTATTTTTTTGGTTTGCCAAAATAGTCCACTTTTCTGCGACTAAAATTATAACTTTTGGTCGACCTGGGGTACTTTGTAATTTTTTTGTGGAGTCGCAGGAAAATAAACCTTTTGGCGACTCAATAAAAAAAAGTTTGGTTCCGCTTGAAAAAGTATACTATTTTCTCTGAAGCCCTAGTCTCTTTCAGTCTCTCGTTCGCTCTCTCTCTTTCTCTAAACCCTCTCAATGGATCGATTCATCTCTCGCTGATTCGTCTCAGAATGATACAATTTCAATTTTGATTTTGATTTCGAAGTTCTCTCTCGATTTCGATTTCGAAATTTAATGTTTTGGTGATTCTCTCTTTCAATTTCAAAGTCTATTTTGAATCTGAGAATAATTGTTAAAGCCCTTTGTAAACCCTTATTTGGAATCCTCATGCCTTCAATTCTCGTCTCTCTTAACCCTCTGTGAACCGTTATCATTCTCACAGATTCATCTTTGAGATTTAGAGCGATTTCGATTTCGATTTCGAAGCTCCACCGTCACCACCGTCTGCACCTGCTCGATTTCTATGATTTCGATTTCATCTGAATCTCTGATTTCGATTTCGATTTTGATTTCGAAGCTCCACCGCCACCACCATTTGCACCGCCACCTCCACCGCCACCACCATCTGCACTAGCAAGGTATCGATTTCTCGAAACTGGCTTCTCTTCAACACAACAGCACATCGTGACTTTTAATTCCTGGTTTTAAATTTTTGTCTTCGGTAAATCACATCTTTATCTGTTGGCCAATCTTCAATTGCTGATTAAATTTCTGAACTTATTAAGAGACCTAAGCTTGAGGCAGGTATCTGTTATGACCCAGAAGATTTCCGAATCCACCATGATCAGACATGCTCTGTCCTTTGTAGTTGCTGAAATCTTATCCATGATTTAGAATTACGCGATTGATTCGAACGAGATGATGTACCAATTTTTTTTGGTATACCTATTTAACTTGTTACTCTGGAGTCTTAGGGGTCACAGAAGTATTTAATCAATAAAAGAGTTCCACTGTTATTTCCTACATTAAATTTGCTTACATTCTTACATGTTTGAAGCACATTCCTCATGATTTTTTTTATATTTTCTTCATCTATGACTCTGATATTTTTTCCACTTACTTTTGAGTTTAGCTGCTGGAAGTACTTTGGAGAAAGCCACAGACTCCACTGGCATTGCTGGTAGTGCTTCTTCAGGCCTTACTGGCAACTTTTTAATGGAAAATAGTGAGCGAACTGAGATAAATTTGCGTATTACGCAAAAGTGCTTAAGTATTAATTCCTTTTCCTATGTCAAAACCTCTTAAGTAGCCGTTGAAGTGGAATGAGAAGAAGGTGAAGGTGGCACGGCCGTAGAAACATTTACTGACTATGTGAATTTTATGTCTCTTTTAGAATGTCTTAATAGATCTACCTTGGGTATTAGTTTCGGCCTTTATTGTTGGTTTGAACTGATGGAAACTATTGCAGATGACTTTTAATTCTTTTAATTTTTCCTTTTCTGATTTGAGTCCAGCGCCCTCCCAAACTTTCTATTGGTCCTTCCCATCTTGATCCTGTTTGATTCAATGAATCTTTATGTAGGAATTGGTTGTATCCTGTCATTAGTGCGCTTGTCAAAGTGAATTTTGTAGTTTGTTATCTTCTTTGTCAACCGTAGTTCACAAGATGAAGGGTCAACCGTGCGATTGATATAATTTAAAAAGAGGTGTATGATTGATTGTGTTGCTTTGTGAAGGCCACCATGGGAAGCGATAAAGCTATGAAACAATCACCCTCTAATACGCCACTGGAGGCAAGTGATAGTAGTCCTAAATCACCAGATGAAGGGTCAAGTAGGGGGAACTCAAAGCCGTTGCCATTTGAGTTCAGAGCTTTTGAGATTTGCCTAGAATCTGTCTGCAGGGGCCTTGAATCTGAGGTATGACTATTAATATATATATGTCCTAATGCTTTTGCTTTGTATTTCTACTTCACTTGAGCTGTGAAAAAAAAAACTAGCATATCAGTTTTAGGGAAATTGACAGTTTTGATCAAGCTTTCATTGGGTAAGAAACTGCATTTACATCATGTCTCGTATTTTCAAAATGGGATTTCTCACCCATTTCAAATAACAAAATCAATGGACGTGATGGTAGTTTATTATACTTCTTATTTATGTTTTTCTTTATATTTTCTGTGTACATCATGAAATATATAAGCACCCTGATTTTTTGTGTATCTTAGATGAATTTATGACACCATTAACCACCCCATAATCTTGCAGCAACATCCTCAGATGTTTAAACCATAATTTGGCATCGCACAACTTTATAGGTCTTCGACACCTTTCATGTGTTCAATTTATCCATCAAAAAGCGAGTTAATATGCCCTTTATGGGAAAAGCTGAATTTGCCAATTAGTTTAGCTGGCCAAGTCAATTAACAGAATTAAGAAAGACAGAGAATTATAATTTCACTAGAAAAATCCAAATAGCTTCTTCTACCTGTTATATGTCCTTTATGGGAAAAGATGAATTTGCCAAGTAGTATAAACTTTGACAACGTTCCCTATACATTCTTAAACTTGTGCTAACATCCTTCAATCAGCACTAGTACTGGTGTTTCTTGAACTTTTCCAGCCTGTCGTTCTTATCTGTATCTTATCAACAGATAGAACTATAGATTTAAATCTTTTGAATAATGTAAATCATGCATCAAATGCCGTGAATCAATCTTCTTGTTGGTTGTGAACCTTTTACTGAGATACCGTTGAAGCATGCTTGGTCTTTGAATGCATTCACCTTTTTTCTTTTTCTTTTTTCACAAATTATGTTTCACTAGAAGTTGAGTTTTTAGTTTTTAGTTAATGCTTAACTATGTCATCAAAGTGGTCTAATTTGAGTTTCTTTAGAGATGTAATTTTTACAAATCCATGTTGGTGTATTTATCCAGACTTCCACATTAGAAGAAAAGGCATATCCAACTTTAGATGAGTTATCAGCTAAAACCAGTACACATAATCTCAAACACGTGAGAGTCATAAAAGGTCGTTTGGTTGCTCTGTCTGGGCATGTGCAGAAGGTATAGTATTATCTCATTGACTTCTTTAATGCTCATCACTTTTTAGTGTCATTAATTGCTTTCCATTTCATCATATTAATTCTTGATAAGGGATTTTTCTTTTCTTTTTCCTTTTTCTATAAAAAAATTTGTTCTTGTTCGGAAAAGTAGCAAATTGATCCAGTATAATGATATTATGCCATATATTTTATAGGTGAGGGATGAGTTTGAACATCTACTAGATGATGACTTAGATATGGCTCAAATGTACTTGACTAATAGGCTTGCCACCTTGGAATCTGAAGGTTTAGAAGATGAACTAGGGAATGATGCAAATGTATTTAAATCGGGCAATGACAGGTAAATTAATTTCCATTTAGATTCTTGTAATATCTTTGCATGTCCTTATTATACACAGAACATGAAGACATTATTGCAAAACTACATTGTCAATGTTGGTTTTGCAGCAACACTGAGTAACTTCCCAATAAATCTCGTAGTCTAATTTTTCAATGTTAGTTTAGGTTTGATCTTGGTTTTCCCGATAAATCTCATAATCTAATTTGAACCCTGTCTAGGTATTGATTTTACCTTCACCTATAACTATTAAGGCATTAATAAACACAGAAGTTGTTCTTAGTCTTTCATAAATTTTAATTCAATGTGATTCATCATGTTTCTTGGTTTTCGATTTTCAGTGATGAGGACATGAGCAGCAAAAGCAGTACTAAAGATGTGATTCATCATGTTTCTTGGTAGGTAGCATAGTGCTAGAATTCAGTGTTGGAAAATCAGAAAATTGTGTCAGTGGCAGTTTCTCTGGTATATCAGTTCTCATGCTGAGCTTTATGTTGAAGTTTCAGGTAACTATTCATGCAGTCCTATATCTCATGTCTTTTGTATTGGTCAATTCTAAATAATTGGTAAAAAAGAATCGACCAATACAACAAGAGAGGTGAAGGACTTGAAAAGAGTTTGGAAAAATTGGTCAAACATACAAAATTGAAGGAAACCAATCAGAAAATAGAAACTCTGCTGCAAAATGTGGTAAGGTGAGCAATTTAGGCAAGCTTTTATAATTTTAAAAAAAAAATCAGTAGAAACTAAGGCATTGTGCAACCAAAATATTCCATGACATTTTATATTTCATTAAGGTGATGTGGAATTCTATCATTGTGATTTGGGGTATATTGATTCTGTGTCTGTGGAGGAAATTGGCGGTGTTAGGGTATGATCAAGCTGCTTTTGGTTTTATTTTTTTGGGCTTTTTCCTTACGTTTCTTCATCTTCTTCTTCCCCAACATGATCTTTATATCTAATATATAATAGGTCACCATTGTGAGAAATGAAGAAAGTGGAAACTCTGTATGCACTGTGGTCCTATGAGGAAGTACCGATAGTAAATTAGATGACCTTGAAAGAACAGTTGATGATGGTGTGAATACATACAAGGTAATTCTGTCCAACACATCTACGATACTTATTTTAGGTAGGTCATCTTTTATAAAAAGTATTGCATCAGTTTCTACTGGACCTTAAGAAGCTAATCTGAATGTGGCTTTATGCATCTTTGTGCTAGGCAATGTGCAGGGACAGTTGTATAGTACCTGGAGCTGCAGCTACTGAAATTGAGTTGGCTAGAAAACTGAAGGAGTTTTCTTTTAAGGAAACAGGGTACGTAGTTTCCTCTCTCTCCATAAATAGATAGATATGATGCATGGGTATATTATGAGATATGCCATGTTGAGATATGTTATCAACCATGAAATGATTAATATTGTAAGAACGCCTCAAGATACTCCAACATATATTTCAATTCCCCGATTAAATGATGTAATTGTTGTGTGTGGGGAAACCTTGGAGGTGGAGATGGGGGTTTGTTACTTTGTTTTTTTGTTTATGTATAGGGTCCTGAATTAGTTAAGAGGCAATGACTCTTGTTATCTTCCTCTATTGAGAGAAGTTTTACCTTATGGCACTTTTTGTTGTCAAAATTATCTTTTGATCATTTTTTTGCAGATGTTTACACCACAAAGATGTTTCAGCTACTGCTAGCTGCTTATTCAACAATAAGCATTCAAGATGCTTCTCTCTTCTTGGGAATGAATGAGGATGATGCTACAAACTGTAAGTTTCTAGTCTTTCTTGTGTTTTGCCTTGCAACAGCAGTACTTATCTGAATCAGAATTGTATTTTATGGGGTACACGGTGAAATATAGGCCTTGTTTGGTTTGTGTTTTAAGATATTATTTTAAAAATAATTTTCTGGAGGGAGTTTAGAAAATTTAAAAATTTGTTTGGTTGTATATTTTGAAAGGAAAATGAGTAGGAGCACTAATTAGTGCCACCACTAATGATGTGGCAGTAGGTACAGTGTTGTTGTGTCTGTTTTTTTATTTTTTTTTATTTTTATAAATGGATGCCACATCATTAGTGGTTGCTTTAGAGTACCACTTTTAGTGGTCTCTATCATTGCCCACTTTGAAAATAGTTATAGAGTTTGGGATGATTTAGGAAATTTAATAATCTGTTTTCTTTAGGCATGTTTGTTCCAATTTGCTCATAGTAGCTTTAGGCATCTTTTTCTTTTCCTTTTACGTTATTTTGTATAATTTTTACTTTCTATAATTTATTTCTTTTTAATCAACGTATAGGAATTTAGTTGGATTGGCATCTTTTATTGAATTGGGCTTGTACACTTGTTTAAATGGGTATTTCAAGCTTCAATGATCTTGTATTCTCTTTCCTGTTTTTTTACGGGTTTTGTAGCCTCTTGCCTGGATTTGAGTTCATGAATATCTCTCTTGTGTGAAATTGATCATACGTTGAAGAAATTGTTGGCAATTTTTGCAATTTTTTTAGAAAGAATTGTGTTTTACTGAATTTGAGAGCATCAGGTGGTGCCATCAATTATTTTTTTTATTGTCAATTAAAGGTCTAGAATTGTTCATCATAGACCTATTCAACATTGGCCCAGATTTTTGGTTGGATTCAAATTTGAATTTGTATGTGATGGCAAATCTCAATTTGATAAGGTTATACACATTCTAAAAGAAAAAATATGTTAAAGACCCTTCAGAAGTCTTGCCTTATTTGACATACATTGGTACAACATGCTACAAATCAACTTATTTATTTATTTGGGAGAGATACAAATCAATAGCGTTTTTATTTTTATTTTATCTTTATATGTATTTAGTGCTTCTTGGTATGTGATAAAATCTTCTTGTTAGCGCTTCTTCAAGTTTTAAGTACTATTTTTATAAGTATTGGGTACGAATTCTTCAATTTGTGTTTATTTTGGTGAATCTCATTACAGTTTATGTTATGATGCAGGCATGTAAACCAGTGAAGACTACAACTTTAATGCTAAGACATGATTTTTGGATATATGTTAGTTTGTGGTTAATGTTAAGACATGATTTTTTTATATATGTTAGTTTGTGGTTAACGTTAAAACATGATTTTTAGATTTTGGATATGTTGATTTTGTGGGTAATGGTGATTGGATATCAATTGAATGAGAAAGTGAATTAATCTTTGAATTAATGCCTTCATTACAACTATTGAATGGGAGTTGTTTATTTTAATTTAGTGCTTATTACAGCATATTTTTTTAGTTTCAATCAAATTAAAATTAGTTACCAATTTTTCAAAAAAAAAAAACAAAAAAAAAGGAGTAGTGCGAGCGTTTCTGACAAACGGCTCTTAACACTTTACATACTAAATCTCATATTTTGATTTAAAAAAGATATGGGGCGTTTTTCCAAAAACGTCGTCTAATAATTTGTCAAGCGTGTAGTTGTGTGTAGGGAGCGAGTGAGGAGCAGGGTGGGGGAGGGGGGAAAGATATGAGCGGCTGGCGGGAGCATTTGCATTATAAAAACGCCGCTATACGTAATTGGGATACGCGTTTTTAAACCCATTAGAAGCTTATAGCGCAAACGGCGCATCCTCGGACGGTTTGGATCTAAGCGCACAAAAGAATTTGCGCGGCTTTTTTGACACTTTAGCGGCGTTTTTTAAACGCCCACTAAGAGTGAATTTCTTGCCCAGTATAGATTATAGTATTAGTTTCTTTCATTTTTGTGATATTTTTCTTATCTTTTCATTAAAATTGTGCTAATAATCAATATGTTTAAGATTTTTAAGATTTTTCTTCGATTAAAAAACTATGCGCAAGATCTACAAATATCTGAATTTGCCATTCAATCATAATATAATAATTTTGAAATTGAAAAATCTCTATATTTAAATGAAGTAAAATCAAAATAAAGTTATCTAGCCATATTTACATCCATATCTTAATTTGAAATTTAAAATTTTTAAAGAAGTAAATTCCAAATATTAATAGTATATTTATATAATTTTTTTCAATTTTCTAAAAAATTTTATACTAAAAAATTAATATCAAAAATTTTTATTTTTCTACAAACTAAGAAATTTACATGTTGGGTCTACGGCAATCAATATTTATGACGGCGATCATTTATTGATCAAAAAATATTTTTATCAATTAATAATTAAGATAAATCAAGTGGCTAAACTAGAACTAATTGATTGGGTATCAACTAAGATAATTTCTACCAACGTAGAACTTGACAAAGGAATTTAGCACAAATCAATTCAAACACCGATTTTCAAGTTACTTTTATAGTGTTTAATTCAATCATTGACACCTTTCGAGAAGATAATTCATGATGCGTCTACAAATGCAAAATTTTCTATACGACGTAATCGTATTACTATTATAATAGGCATAAAATATTAGGAGAACTTATTTAGGAAAGTCCCTTCCAAGTGTAGCAACTCTTATATTAGTATCTATAAGAATTGATTTTATTTATTTAAATTTTGATTCATTGTTGGACATCTTGCAAGAGTCTTCAATCCGTTGAATGATTTTATATTGTAAGTGTACTTGTTGAACAAATTGTTCACTTTACCCTATTAACTTATATTTTGCAACCATCGTCACTTAGCAACTGTGGTAATAGTTAGACTGAACATTTACATGAAATAAATTTTAAACAATATGATATGTTCATATGACCTATGTGAAACATTAAATATGGCGCTTAAGTTTATTATAATTACGGATATTTTGATAATTATATCACCTAATAAATTTATTAAAACATTAAAATGTAATAATAAATAATTCTATTATCTCTTCATTACACTGTCATTTTCTTAAATTTTTTTTCATTACAAACTTTATCCTTGTTAGTCAATTACCTTTTAACTTCAATATTCATGTTCTCAATCCACACCGATACCCAAACCACCCCTACACCACCAACTCCTACCCTAGTCATCGGCTGACGCGCCAGTAGCTCGTCGCCCCCCTTGCCCCTTCTCCTCCTCTCCATTCTTCTCTGGGAATCTCTTCACTTACTTTTCAATCTCTCACTCTTCCTCCCTCACTATCTCCAGCCTCCGCCGTCCATCACCATCATAATGCACGCATTTGCATACTACTTAACACCGTCGTTTCCTCGCCATTTACTCAACATCCTCAGCCTTCCAGCCATCGCCAAGTCACGACCAAACCTGTTTTGCCCGGCGTTTGCCCGATCGCAATTCATTCGCCGTTCGTGTTCTTACTCCCTTCTCTGCACAATCGTCTGGCTCTCTGCTTTATGTCTTCTTCGTTGTGTGTTCATTTCTCTCTCTCTCGTCTCTTATATATTACGTATGGCCATGGAGAGCTAGGGTACAATGAGGGAGTGACGGAGAATAAAATCGCGATGCAGGGATTGTAGCAACAACGAGATATAAGATATAAGTTGGCAGTGAAGAGGAGTCGAGGAGGTTGTTCGAGTGCAATGGTGGTAGATATAGGCAGAAGAGAGCGGGAGAGATAGCGAATGTGGTAGATAAAGGCAACACATATGGGACGCGCTAGTGTGTATGGAAGATGCATCTAGGTGCCGTGTGAGATTGAAGTGAAAATATATGAGAGTGTCAAATATTGACGTTGATTTGTAGGAGCTGAGGACTGAATATGGTGAAGATATCTGAGACTGGACTAGTTTGGTGATCGTGTAAGGATGATGAGTAGATACGCTGCCATGAGATCATGCGTTAGGTAGATGGTTTTGTAGATTATAGTTTGCCGAACTACAATAGTAAAGTCAGTGAATAGAGAGACGTACACCAGAGGTTGAACCAATAAATCTGTGATAATTTTGAATATATGTAAGAAGTATTTATATCACGGCTTATATTTTCTTTTTTGTGAGTCATTTAATTCTTTTGTATGCTGTGATGAACGGCTGATAGACTTGCGACGATAGGTAAAGAGGAAGTATACATTATGAAGAAAAAAATAAAACTCAAAAAAGTTTATATGACGATAGTGCGGAGACATTGGAAGTAAAAGAATTGAGTTATAAGGTTCATGAAATTTCGACGAGTTAAGTATAATTATTATCGACGTTTAAATATGTTTATGCATTGGTAATGTGTAATTTTTTTAAAGCTGTCTAGATCATACGCAGCTAGCCGCCATCATTGGAGTGTTCACATGTCCACGTTTGGAAAAAATATATACTAAGGAAGTTTGTTAATTTTATTAAAATGTTACATCATATGATAGGTCTCAGCACTATGCAAGTTAAAGGTACAATAAGTTTTGAAAATAAGATAGATAGAGTGTGAACTGAAGTTGTATTTTGGACGAATATATAGAATTTTTAATTCTGTTTAGAGTAACGACGTCATTATCCGTTACTCTGAGTTGACATGTCATGTTTGTATTGAGGAAATAACGACACACAACGTGGAGTTGTTTTGAATTTTTTTATTTTAAAAGTGTCATTATCATCATCCACCACGTTCGTTAACGGTTTTGGAAAATACAAACATAGAATAGTTTTGTTAATTTCTTTTCTAGAATGTCACATACAAATAGCCTCGCCACGTTGTCACGTTTGAGAAAGTTACACTAAAGGAGTTTTGATTTTTTATTTTTTTGGCAAGGGTTTAAACCATACCGCTAGGTTGTCACATTGAAAGAAGAAGTATACTAAGAATTTATTTGTTTTATTATCGTAAGAAGTTTTTGGAGTCGTCACATTAATTAACATGTCAACGTTGTCAACATTTTAAAAAGAGTACACCTATCGAGTTTTTTATATGTTTCTACTTGTTTCTTGTGTGTATTGTTTTAAATCATTTCAGTAAGTACCTTGTCATTGGGGTATTCGCCATCAACTTTGCTATAAACGCAGCATTAATACGACAATTGCGAGGTAAATCAATCTAGTGACAAATATATGCGGGATATATAACATACAGTTAACGACGTAGAGAATCCGAATAATAATAAGCCATAGGAGTCGAAATACGGAAAAGAAGCTCTATGCCACTAGATACGGACATTAAATTGTCTAATTAGAAAAATTTGAAAATTAATTGGAATACTATGTGTTGGTTGCAGATGAGATTTATTGATAAAGATACGATTGATAGAATAGAGTTGCAAGAGAGCGATGGTTATGAATATATATATCCAAAATATGATTATTACGCAGGTCATTGCACGTGCTCAAAATTCTATTAGATTTTTTGAAATTTTTATAGCATTTAAAATATCAAAAATTAGATTGGTTAATTGTATACCTAATGGTTATTTCCCAATTTTTATTGGACCTTCTTCTTCATATCTCATTAAATACAACCAAACTAATCAATATGGTAGATAGTTGTTTTAATTTTTTATTTTATTATAAATGTGGCAGAAACTTTTCAAATACAGATGCGTGCTACCATATATTAAAAAGGGATCACTGTAAGCCAACTCGAGTGCTGAATAATTAAAAAAAAAAAAAAAAGCAAAGAGTAAACATCAAGCATCAATTGGGCGCTACAGTATTTTAGAGTTATTAGCAGTCATTGATTTTAGAGCCTCTTAAACAAGTTTCTTTTGCCGAAAATATGATTAAGCTCATCTCAATATCGTACATATATGGACAAGGCAGTTGTATTCAGTGATTTATAGAGATTGTCTCTTGGCGGTAGAAGTGGAGAATGTGATAGGAAAGTTAGGATTTGAATCAATGGACCGATTGTGGACCTTTGTTGTAATCTAACTTGCTCTATCGTCCCTAATATCATCTATTGTATGATCAAAAATAAAATATCTACGGCATATTAATCCATATCTAAATTTTAAATTTTAGAGATTTTTTAAAAAGAAATCATCTCTTCTCTG
>NW_021035075.1:0-17960 GCF_004153795.1 Camellia sinensis
CTTGTTGTACAGTGATCGGACATGTTCCGTGGGTGTTGGCAGTTGATTATTATTCTTGTTTACATCCGTTCTTAATTTGTATGAGTTATAGATGGTTGGGCAGGTGTGTGCAAGTTGGTCGAGTCTAAGGAAACCAAAACTAGTTGCACACACGATTTTGGCCTGTCCGCTCGAGCGGGGCCTTTTGGCGCTCGAGCGGAGGAAAACACCCGTCCAGTATTTCTTGTGCAGTGTTGGGCCATCGATTGCGTGGGATTGACGCTCGAAGCGGGAGTGTTGTGTGTGACGCTCGAGCTGGGTTTTGACGCTCGAGCGGGCACTTTTATATAAGTCCGAGGTCGACTTTTGACACTTTTTCAAGATCTTTTCTCTCTCTTACTTTCCAAAAAAGACCATTTTCAGAGCTTCTCATCTTAAACCGGCCCTTCTCCTTCTTAAGATTGATCTAGTAAGATCGTTTGCGTCACCTTTTTGTCTTTCAACGAAAGTTGTGTTGATATCGTCGAGGGCTTCCTTTTGATCTAAAATTTCGCATTATTTTGGAGCATTTTGGATTTTGGTCTTCATCTCTTTGGGCTTCCGAATTTGATGGTAGGGATAGACCTACTCCTTTTCTTGGTCTTGTCTCTAAATTTTAGTATTTGAGAATGTTGGGTTTGGTTGGGTAATTTTACGAAGAGTGTGGGGCTTTGTGTAATTTAAAAAAGTGGGTTTTATTTTATAATAAACCTAAATGCATGTTTGGCATAAGAGAATTGGAATAATTTGTTGAAATCATTGTGAAAATGGGCCCTAAGGGTTGAAATGTAAATTAATGGATTTGACCTATTACATCGTTTGGTTAATTGGGATATATAATCGTTAGAGAAGAGGAATGAAAATGGAAATGAGATATGGGAAATATACGAGGTTTAAAGGGTGTAGTTGAATTACTTATCACTCACCGAATTGTAATGTTGATTAAATATCTCATTGTGCACTTATTTCTGTTTAGAGATAACTGCTTTGGGCTATCGTGGAGGATAGTCGTTGATTGTTGTGACAATGCATGATGATTAGGCAACTAAAACTAATCGATTAATGAGTCATGAGTGTATGAAACGGTGAATTGGATACATTAAATTTATGTATTGTGATTGCATATAGAACCATTGTGTTTATATGTGTTTGTGTGTAGAGGAGGAGATAGGGGATGTAACTCCGCGTTTAAGGGGAAGATGGGGGATGTACCTCTAAACCGGATTGTGTTTGGAGGAGATGGGGGATGAATCCGTAGACAGATGCTCAATGCTTGTCTAAGAAATGAAAGGTAGAGCTAATATGCTTATCTTTGTGAAATGTGGATGTAGCTTATATGCTTTATCTGTGAGTGTGGGATATAGTTATGTTATAACATATCGTGAAATGACCGATAGAGCTAACATGCTTATCTGTTGAAAAAGGGAAAATGAAACAGTAACTTGGATTCATAAGTCGTTTAATCATATATGTAATTTATATGGATGTAATCGGTGTTGGCATCTATTGCAAATTGCTAATCTTTTAGTCATTGTCATGGTTGGTTTAGTGTATTTCTACGACTGGGGGCTGTGGGCTCACCCTATATGGGAATATCATTTTCAGGTACAGGTAGCATGCCCACCTCCCAAAGGACATAGCTTGGGAGGCCAGAGGCGGTACTTTTTGTGTTGTCTTTTACTTTTGATGTATTACATGTAAATTTCAAGCGCACAGGGCTTAAATTGATGATTAGAACTTTTTTGTTTGTAAACCAAAGTGTTAACTTGGAAAGCTGTAAGCCCGTAGGGCATTTGCTTTTGTTGTTAAACATGTAACTGACTTTGTAAGGATTAATCTATTATAGAAGGACGTGAGTACTTACTTATTCAATGCTGTCTTATTGTTGGGTTTGATGTTGTATTTTGGGGCGTTACAAAAATTGGTATCAGAGCGTACCGGGTTGAATACTTTGGGTACGTGGAGTAATTAGGATCACAATGGGTTTGTCTCGCTGGTAGAGAACTTAGAGTAGTAATCACAATGCTATGTGTTTAATTTGATAAAATGCTTATGTGTTTATTTGGGTATGGGATTAATTTCTAGGATGTTGATTGGAATCCTTGGGTTTCTGGGAGCCTTGTTGGAAAACCACTTGATCAATGCTGTTTTCCTAACCGGAGCTCTAGTAACGCCTTGGGGACTATAATTATCCGGAAATGGAAATTCGTAAGTGCTTATGTGTTTAGTGCTTACGTGGAAGTGAATTAAGTTGTCCCATGCATTTAGGCACGCAAGTGTTTATAGCTTCGGCAACAGTTGTGAATGTGCTAATAGTCTTGGTTACCTTTATAGAGCAGGACGAGGAAAGAGGTGCATAGGCGTGGAAGACCTGCGAGGCAGGAAGTACCTGTACCGGATGACGTTCCGGCAGTACAGGAAGGAGTTGGTCAGCCCATGTGGCCGAGCCAGTGGGTCAGCAGGCTATGAGTGCCTTGGCACGAGACGAGAGATAGCAGGAGCTTTTGGGTATTCTCAGGGCCCGGGAATCAGCGAGAGGCATGGCCTTCCCTTTCTTGAAGAGGGGTCTTCCGGTCTAATCCGATGATTATCGGGGATCCTAAGGAGCCACTGAAGGCGATGAGTGGCTTGAGCAGAATGAGTAAGACGTTCGAGATGCTTGGCATCGAGGACGGAGCACTGAAGGTGACCTTGGCATCCTTCCAGCTGAAGGGAGAATGCGGGTCAATGGTGGAAAATACGGAAGGCTCGGTTGGTGTACTGTGGGAGGCATTTGTGATGCCTTTTCAGGAGAGGTTTTTGTCTGCGCAGCTAGGGAGAAAAGCTGAGGGCCAGTTCCAGAGCTGGCTTAATCAGCAGGGCTTGTCAGTGGCAGAGTTTTGAGGCCAACTTTTACCAGTCCTGTCCAGGTTTGCACCTGAACTGGTGGCGTCTGAGGAACGCCGTTTGTTATGAGTTTCGAAGGAAGTTGAGGCGGGGCCTCAAGTTGAGAGTTGGTGGATCTTTCATCAGGGAGTATAGACACTTGTAGATGCTGCAAGCTCATATGGAAGCTTTTGAATGCAGGAGGAGGATGAGGGGCAGAAGGCTCCAAGAGGAGCCCAAGATGGCCAGGTGATGCAAGGAGGCAAGAGGGGTCCTTAACCCTCAGCAGTCGCGAGGGTGGTGTGGCTAATATCGACCTTTCCAGTGCCGAAGTGGCAGCTCCGGGAGAGGTAATGTCAGGGGATTTCAACCTGTTTACAAGTGTGGCCGCTGGGTCCAAAGGTTTCGGTTTGCCCGCAGAAGGTGGAGTACAGAGAGCTGCCGTCTTCATCAGCTAGAAACCGCAGGTCAGAGCTTGGGCAGGGGCAGCCCCTTGTCTTGTTAGCAAGTGTGGACGACTGGGCCACCTGAAAGAGGTTTGCCCCGCAGTTGAGTGCCACTTCGGGGGCGTCTGTTCTAGAGCACCGCAGAGTTTTCAGCCAGCTCAGTCTGGGCAGGGCCTCGAGGGCCAATCCGGGAGCTTCATCATCCCAGTCAGTTCAGCAGTCGTTTGCTCCGAGAGGGAGCGGTAAGACCAGGGGCCTACA
The DNA here is from genome assembly GCF_004153795.1 of Camellia sinensis. Taxonomy (NCBI): domain Eukaryota; kingdom Viridiplantae; phylum Streptophyta; class Magnoliopsida; order Ericales; family Theaceae; genus Camellia; species Camellia sinensis. Next base: position 3,591 of record NW_021035075.1, read on the forward strand.
GGGGCGTGTACGCTGTTCCGCGCAGGATTTAGATGTAACCGGCTCCATCAGTGGTGAAGAGGTACTTTTCTGTTTTGCAACTCGGTTGCTAGTGTGTTGATCAGACACGGGTGCGCTCATTTCTGTTGTATCTGCTGCATTTGCATCTGTGTTGGAATTGAGTTAGCACATTAGCATCTCCTATTTGTGTTATGTCAACCTGTTGGGGGTGGAGTGGTTTTGGAACACGGATGTAGCGTTTGTGGATACTAGAGGTTTCGCGACCGTAGGCTTCCTTTTGCTTTTGTTGTGCATGCCCAATGAGGGGTTTGAATGTTATTTTGGGTATGGAACTGGGTCCTATCGTCATACCCGAGCTGTTATAGATTGTTACCGTCAGATGTGTAACTGTGTGTACTTCTGAGCGGGGAGTGGTTTCCATTTCCTTGGGAGACCGGGTTGTAGTCTTTGCCACCTGGGGTGTGATCCGCAGGGCGGGAAATTAGTGGTTCTTCTAGCTTCGAAAAGTAGTGAGTGTGAATGAGAACCAGGTTGTGTTGCCGAGGGTAGTTTGTGAGTACTTCGTATGTTTTTCCCGAGGAATCTCGTTAGGTTGCCACCTCATCGGGAGATCGAGTTCTCCATTGATCTAGTGCCCGGCATCAGCGCCGTTTCGATGGCACCTTATCTGTTTTGCTCCAGCAGAGTTGGTTGAAGTTGAAATTTTCAGCTTCAGGAGTTGTTAGATAATGGGTTTTGTACGCCCTAAATTGTTTCAGCCATGGGAAAAGCAACCGGCCCTTCTTTGGCTAAAAAGAAAGATGGTGCCTTGAGATTTGTGGTATTGACTATCGGAAGTTGAATCGGCTACGGTTAAGAATAAGTACCCTATGCCCGCCGTATAGATGAATTTGTTTGTACCAGTTGAAGGGTTCCCGTTGTTTCTCTAAGATAGACTTGGATCGGGTTACCACCAGTTGGAGGGTCAGGGAAGAGGAACCATTCCCGAGACGGCATTTCCGTACGCGGTATGGCCATTATGAGTTTCTGGGTGATGCCATTTGGGCTTACCAACGCACCAGCAGTCTTTATGGACTTGAATGAACCGGATCTTCCGGGAATTCTTAGATCGATCGGTAGTCGTTTTTCGTGAGACATTCTTATCTTTTCGCCTTCAGAGGAGGAGCACGAGGAACACTTGAAGAGTGGTGCTTGAGTTTACTTAGAGCCCATAGGCGTACTGCCAAAGTTTGGGAAGTGTGAGTTCTGGCTAAGGAGAAGTCATAAGTTCTTAGGCCATGTGGTTATCCGGGGGAAGGGGTGGTCTGTTGATACAATCCAAGGTTGAGGCCGTGCAAGAAATTGGGCAGCAGCCTAAGAGTGTGTTTGAGATCCGCGTTTTCCTGGGATTAGTGGGTATTACCGTCGGTTTGTGAAAGATTTCTCCAGGTTAGCATCACCCGTTGACTAGGCTGACTCGGAAGGGGTCAAGTTTGTGGTGGAGTGAGACTTTGCGAAAAGTCGTTCCAAGAGCTGAAAGTTAGATTGACCACTGCTTCGGTCTTGATAATTCCGGAGAGAGGGTTGGGTTATGCGGTATTAAATTGCGACGCTCACGAGAGGGTCCTGAGGTGTGTGTTGAATGCAAGAGGGGAAAGTGTAGCTTATGGCTCACGTCAGTTGAAAATACACGAGAAGATTACCCTACTCATGATCTAGAGTTAGCGGCTGTGATCTTTGCCTTGAAAATCTGGAGGCATTACCTTTATGGTGAGAGGTTCGAAGTGTTCTCGACCACAAGAGTTTGAGTATCTGTTTACAAGCAGAGGACTTGAATTTGAGGCAGAGGAGGTGGATGGAGTTCATCGAGGATTAGATTTTTGAGTGTGCACTAATCATCAGGGAAAGGCCAATGTTGTGGCCGATGGCCGCCTTAGTAGGAAATCCATTATGATGTAGCTAGTATACCATTACCGGGATGGGAGATGTTGGGAGGCACTTGGTGAGTTTGATTTGCTACTGGGAGGCGAATCTGTTGAGGCTGCCCCCGGGGGGGCCCCCCCCCCTGTTTTCCTGTTGTTGCGCAGCCTACTACTTGTGACTAGGTGTTAGAGGCACAGAGAGGTGACCTTGAGGTAGAATCCCTCCGAGAAAAAGACTCCGTGGGGGAGGTTGAGAAGGGTTGAGCGGTGTATCCCGACCAGAGTGTTGAAGATTATCGAGACCTGTTTGTTTGTGCCGGAGTCCTTGCCGAGAGGAGTAACTCCGAGAGTTCATCCATTCGCGCCTTGCGGTGCATCCGGGAAGGTTACTAGATGTATCGGATTTTGGGTCGCCAGTTTTGGTGGCGGGTATGAAAAGAGATGTGGCTGTTTTCGTATCGAAGTGGCCTTACTTGCCAAGCAAGTGAAGGCCTGAGCATCAGAGGCAGCGGGTTTTGTTTGCAACCTTGCCTATCGCCGAGTGGAAGTGGCAGATGTCAACTGATGGACTTCGTTGAGTCTTTCCGAGGACTCAGCGGGGTAGTGATGCCATTTGGGTGGTGTAGAACCGGTTGATCTAAGTCGGCGCACCTTGCATTCCTATGCGCGTGAGAGATCGGTAGATCATCTTGCCGACTTGTATGTTCGGGACATAGTGAGATTGCACGGGGGTCCCCAGTGACGATCGTCTCAGATAGAGATCCCTTCGGTTTTACTGCTAGGTTGTGGCAGAGTTTGCAGAGTGCCTTGGCACTAAGTTGACCTTTAGTACGGCCTATCATCCGCAGACTGACGGGCAAGTCCCGAGCGTACTATCAAGATCCTCGAGGATAATGCCTTCGGGGTTGTGTCCTGGATTCAGTGGACGTGGGAAGAGGCACTTGCCATTGAGAGTTTGCCTACAACAACAGTTTTCAGTCTAGCATCGGTATGGCAACCGTTTGAGGCCTGTATGGCCGACCGTGTAGGTCTCCAGTTTGTTGGGCCGAGGTGGGTGATCGCACCTTTGTTTGGTCCGGAGTTGGTTAGGGAGACGACGGAGAATAAGTTGAGGCTTATCCGTAGAGGCTTGTTCCAGCCCCAAGTCGGCAGAAATCTTATGCTGACCGTCAGGAGGAGGCCTTTGGCGTTTGAGGTAGTGAACCATGTCTTTTCTGTAAGAATATCAACTAGGCGAGTTTTGAATCGAGGTTTGGGAAGAGTGGGAAGTTATCCCCTGGTTTATTAACCTTTTGAGATGCCCTTGAGGAGGATTGGCGAGGTTGCTTAATCGGTTAGCTTTACCTGCCGCAGGTTGTCCGGGTGCACTGACCGTGTTTCATGTGAGCATGCTATCGGAAGTAATGAGCCAGATCCATCCACATGTGTTGATTGGACTGATTTAGAGGTAGATGAGATGCCTCGTACTGAGGAGAGCCGGTTCGGGGTCTTGCATAGGCGGAGGCAGGTCCTGCGTGGCAAGACCATTCCTTTGTGAAAGTCTTGTGGAAAACATCACGGAAGTTGGAGGAGGCCACTTGGGAACGTGAGTTTTGGAAAGTCCGGCGAGAAATATCCGGACTTGTTTATTGATATGTAATCTCTTGTATTAACATTTTAGACTGTTGTTGAACTTAAGAGCTTTTAATATATGTCTTAAGTTGTGAAACAATTGAAAATGTTTTGTTTATTGGAAGTAAGGTTTTGGAACTTGCCTCATATGGAGTTGAAATGTAACATATTATATATGTTGAAATATTTGTTGAATTGGAAAGGAAATGCGTAATGTTGATGCATGTGAAAGTACAATATGTTGTTTACTATTGTGAAATGCCTCTTAAATAAGAGATGGGATGACCCGGTCAATGGGGTCGAATTGTTGAATGTTAAAAGTGTAAACATTGTTTAAAAATGAAGGAAAACTGTTTTGAAAAGCTTGTTGCTTAATTCGGGACGAAATTCTTTAAGGGGGAGGTTATAGGCGATCCGGGTTTTACCCTTGTTGTACATGTGATCCGGACAATGTGTCCGTGGTGTTGGCAGTTGATATTATCTGTTTACATCCGTTCTATTTGTATTTTGAGTATAGGAATGTGTTTTTTTGGGCAGGTGGTGTTGCAGTTGGTCGAGTCTAGAAACCAAAACAGTTGCACAGATTTTGGCCTGTCCGCTCGAGCGGGGCTTTTTGGCGCTCGAGCGGAGGAAAACTCCGTCCAGATTCCTGTGCAGTGTTTTGGACGTCGAACGTGGGATTGGAACGCTCGAGCGGGAGTGTTGTGTGTGACGCTGCGAGCGTGGTTTGGACGCTCGAGCGGGGCGACTTTTTATATAAGTCTGAGGTCCGATGCTTTTGATCACTTTTTCAAGATCTTTCTCCTCTCTTACTTTCCCAAAAAGCCATTTCAGCGCTTCTCACTCTAAACCGCCCTTCTCTCTTAGATTTTGATCTAGTAAAGATGTTTTGGCTCACCTTTTGTCTTCACGAAAGTTGTGTTGATCGTCGAGGCTTCCTTTGATTCTGAAAATTTCGAAGATTTGGAGCATTTGGATTTTGGGTCTTCATCTTCTTTGGGGGCTAGCCGATTTGGGTAGGGATAACCTACTCCTTTCTATGGTCTTTGTTCTCTAAATTTTTAAGTTTTTGAGATGTTGGGTTTGGTTGGGTAATTTTACGAGAGTTTGGGGCTTTTTTGTGTAATTTACAAAAGTTGGGGTTTTATTTATAATAAACCTAAATGCATGTTGGCATAGAGATTGGAATAATTGTTTGATCATTGATGAAAATGGACCTAAGGGTTGAATGTAAATTATGGGAATTTGACCTAATTCATCGGGGGTTAGGTTAATTGGGAATAATTATCGTGTAGAGAAGGAGGAAATGAAATGGAATGATATATGGAAGGTAAACCCGGGATCGCTATAATTTACGATCCAAATAGATCGTTAAAGTATAGTGGTTTCTTCAATAAACTTTCATTTCTAATTTTATGCAACTTCCATTTTTGTTTTTATTTAACTTTCATTTTTGTTCAATTTCTTTTTCAATTGAATTTACTTTTTTATTTAATTTCCAAATAGATCGTTAAGGTATAGTGGTTTCTTGAATGAACTTACGCTATTAATTTTATGCAACTTTCATTTTTATTTTTCTTCAACTTCCATTTTTATTCAAATTCCTTTTCTATTCAATGTCCTTTTTTATTTAATTTCCAAATAGATAGTTAAGGTACAGTGGTTTCTTGAAGAGACTTTCATTTTTAATTTTATGCAACTTCTATTTTTGTTTTTATTCAACTTCCATTTTTATTCAATTTCATTTTCAATTCAATTTCCTTTTTTTATTTAATTTCCAAATAGATCCTTAAGGTACAGTGGTTTCTTGAGTGAACTTTCATTTTTAATTTTATGCAACTTCCATTTTTATTTTTATTAAACTTCCATTTTTATTCAATTTTCTTTTCTATTCAATTTCTGTTTTTTGTTTAATTTCCAAATAGATCGGTAAGGGATAGTGGTTTTTTTAGTAGACTTCCATTTTTAATTTTATGCAACTTCTATTTTTGTTTTTATTCAACTTCCATTTTTATTCAATTTCCTTTTCTATTCATTTTCCATTTTTATTTAATTTCCAAAGAGATCATTAAGGTATAGTGGTTTCTTGAATGAACTTCCATTTTTAATTTTATGCAACTTCCATTTTTCTTTTTATTCAACTTCCATTTTTACTCAATTTTCCTTTCTATTCAATTTCCTTTTTTTATTTAATTTCGAAATAGATCGTTAAGGTATAGTGGTTTCTTGAATGAACTTTCTTTTTTATTTTTATGCAACTTCCATTTCTATTTTTATCCAACTTCCATTTTTATTCAATTTCCCTTCCTATCGAATTTCCTTTTTTACCTAACTTCCAAATAGATCGTTAAGGTTTAATGGTTACTTGAATGAACTTTCATTTTTAATTTTATGCAACTTCCATTTTTACTGTTATTCAACTTCCATTTTTATTCAATTTCTTTTTCCATTCAATTTCCTTTTTTTATTTAATTTCCAAATAGATCGTTAAGGTATACTAATTTCTTTAATCAACTTCCATTTTTAATTTTATGCAACTTTCGGTTTTATTTTTATTCAACTTCCATTTTTATTTAATTTCCTTTTCTATTTAATTTCCTTTTTTCATTTCATTTTCAAATAGGTCGTTAAGGTACAGTGGTTTCTTCTTTGAACTTCCATTTTTAATTTTATGCAACTTCAATTTTTATTTTTATTAAACTGCCATTTTTATTCCATTTGATTTTCTATTCAATTTTCCTTTTTTTATTTAATTTCCAAATAGATCGTTAATGTATAGTGGCTTCTTGAATGAACTTCCATTTTTAATTTATGCAACTTTCATTTTTATTTTTCTTCAATTTCCATTTTTATTCAATTTCATTTTCAATTGAATTTTCTTTTTTTATTTAATTTCCAAATATATCGTTAAGGTATAGTGGTTTCTTGAATGAACTTCCGTGTTTAATTTTGTGCAACTTCCATTTTTAAACAATTTCCTTTTCTATTCAATTTCCATTTTTTGTTTAATTTCCAAATAGATCGTTAATGTATAGTGGTTTCTTAAAAGAACTTCCATTTTTAATTTTATGCAACATCCATTTTTATTTTTATTTTACTTGCATTTTTATTCAATTTCCTTTCCAATTAAATTTCCTTTTTTATTTAATTTCCAAATAGATCGTTATCGTATAGTGGTTTCTTGAATGAACTTCGATGTTTAATTTTATGTAGTTTCCATTTCTATTTTTATTCAATTTTCATCTCCATTCAATTTCCTTTTTTATCTAATTTCTAAATAGATCGTTAAGCTATAGTGGTTTTTGAATGAACTTCCATTTTTAATTTTATGCAACTTCCATTTTTATTTTTATTCCACTTCCATTTTTATTCAATTTCCTTTTCTATTCAATTTCCTTTTTTATTTTATCTCCTAATCGATCGTTAAGGTATAGTGGTTTCTTGAATGAACTTCCACGTTTAATTTTATGCAGTTTCCATTTCTATGTTTATTCAACTTCTATTTTTATTCAATTTCCATCTCCATTCAATTTCCTTTCACTTGTTTAGCTTGCATGTGTATGTTGTGAATGAACTTCCGTCTTAAATTTTGTGCAACTTCTATTTTTATTCAATTTTCTTTTCTATTCAATTTCCTTTTTTATTTAATTTCCAAATAGATCGTTAAGGTATCGTGGTTTCTTGAATGAACTTTCATTTTTAATTTTATGCAACTTCCAATTTTATTTTTTTTTCAACTTCCATTTTTATTCAATTTCCTTTTCTATTCAATTTCCGTTTTTTGTTTAATTTTCAAAGAGAACGTTAAGATATACTGGTTTCACGAATAGGCTTCCATTTTTAATTTTATGCAACTTCTATTTTTGGTTTTACTCAACCGCCATTTTTATTCAATTTCCTTTTTTATTCATTTTCCTTTTTAATTTAATTTCCAAATAGATCGTTAACATATATTGGTTTCTATAATGAACTTCCATTTTTAATTTTATGCAACTTCCATTCTTATCTTTATTCAACTTCAATTTTTTTTCAATTTTCTTTTATATTCAATTTCCTTTTTTTATTTAATTTCTAAATAGATCATTAAGGTATAGTGGTTTCTTTAATGAACTTGCATTTTTAATTTCATGAAATTTTCATTTTTATTTTTATTCAACTTCGTTTTTTATTCAATTTCCTTTTCAATTGAATTTCCTTTTTTATTTAATTTCCAAATAGATCGTTGAGGTTTAGTGGTTAGTTGAATGAACTTTTATTTTTAATTTTATGCAACTTCCGTTTTTATTTTTACTCAATTTCCATTTTTATTCAATACCTTTTCTATTCAATTTTCTTTTTTTATTCAATTTCGTAATAGATCGTTAAGGTGTAGTGGTTTCTTGAATAAACTTCCATTTTTAATTTTATGCAACTTCCATTTTTATTTTTATTCCACTTCCATTTTTGTTCAATTTCCTTTTCTATTCAGTTTCCTTTTTTATTTAATTTCCAAATAGATCGTTAAGGTGTAGTGGTTTCTTGCATGAACTTCCATATTTAATCTTATGCAACTTCCATTTTTATTTTTATTCAACTTCCATTTTTGATCAATTTCCTTTTCTATTCAATTTCCTTTTTTATTTAATTTCCAAATATATCGTTAATGTATAGTCGTTTCTTGAATGAACTTCCATTTTTAATTTTATGGAACTTTCATTTTTATTTTTATTGAACTTCCATTTTTATTCAATTTCATTTTCTATTGAATTTCCTTTTTTATTTAATTTCCAAATAGATCGTGAAGGTGTAGTGGTTTCTTGAATGAACTTCCATTTTTAATTTTATGCAACTTCCATTTTTATTTTTATTCAACTTCCATTTTTAATCAATTTCCTTTTCTATTCAATTTCTTTTTTTATATTTAATTTCCAAATAGATCGTTAATGTATAGTCGTTTCTTGAATGAACTTCCATTTTTATTTTTACTCAACTTCCATTTTTATTTTTACTCAATTTCTTTCTTCTATTCGCCACATTTCTTTTGTATTGAATTTCAAATAGATCGTTAAGCTGTGTAGTGATTTCTGATAGACTTCCATTTTTAATTTTATGCAACTTTCATTTTTTATTTTAATTCAACTTCCATTTTTATTCAAATTCTTCTTCCGTTCAACTGGAGTGCCCTTGCCGCCTAGCTGTTGAATACCACTTTGTCTTTAACACATGTCTTGTCTTTCAAGCACCTTTTTGAGGAGAACCAATTCGGTAGTGCCACGTGTCGACTGAGTGTTTTTTAAATCAGCCGATAAGAGAGAGAAAACCTATCATTACATATCTTTTGTTTCTAAGGTAGAGAGAAAGAAGCTCTTAGGAAGAGGGAGAGGAGTTTTCTTGGAGAGGAGTAGATTTCCAAGCTCTATCCCTAGAGATCGAACCGTTAGATCCGTGTTTTAAGGTTAGATCGTGATCTACTCTTGTTATTTCTTTATTTTGATCTAATGCATTCCTTTGAAGTTCGGTTTTAGAAAGAGAAAGTGATATTCATGTGTTCTTGAAAGAAAAACCATGTTTTTTGATCCGGAAAGTTTGTTATCAAGATGCATGTTTTCGTGTTTGTTTTTTCATATGATCTCAAGTATGGGTACCAAGTCCACGTTTTCGAACTCATGCCATTGAAATCCCAGATTTTGTAATATAGAAGTTACGATTTTAGCATTCATGTTCTTCAAGAGAGGGAACCCAGATTTTCCCGACCTTCATTTCCCTAGGTGTGGTTCACCGAGACCACCTCTCCTATATCACACACCTTAGGCCAAGCATCGTATCTCAACCTTGGTCTACCTTGCATGATCACTTGCACCTTAGTCTATCTTGCAACGCACATCCTAGGCTTAACCACTGCATCATCTAGGCCGAGATGTTCATCATCTAGGCCGACACTGGCCTACCACCCTTTGCCGACATCTTGTTTAACACCTCGGTAGAGGGACTTGCACACCGAAGCCTAGGTAACCCACACCTCGCCAAGAGGTGTGGGACCTCGGCCAAGACCCCTGAGTTCACCCAAAGCTAGGTCGTTTTAGCCTAGATCATCTCTGTGGCATTCATTCCAGGGAACCTTGGTTGGGTACCCAGGCATGGTTTTCCCTTAGATGTTTTCTAGCATGTTTCCCTAGATGTTTTTCCAGCATCTGTTTCCCTAGATCATTTGCATTCATGTGAAGCTTGCTTTTTAAGAGTGCTTCAATAGGCTTGCCAGTGTTTGTAGGACTTGGACCTTTGCCTTTTGATCTCGACGTTCCCAAGAGCTATGGGGTGGTATTTTTAAATAAAGTTATTGTTATAAAAGTTTTTGTTAAAGGTTTCACTTTGTTTTTAGAAAAGTATTTGATCAACATTGAAATGATTATCTCTATTTTTATGTATCAAGTTAACTTTGTTTTGCTGACATTCTTGGAAAGTACTCTCGTGTTAGGGGGTTACGGGCCTTTGTAACATAGGTCCTTGTGCTTAGAGGACTCTAAACTTTGTAGCACCTTGTTTGAGATATCCTCCGTCCTGCCACCGACTGCTTGTTGCTTTGGGTTTGTCTAATCGATTCCGGGTGATTACCCTTGTTTTTGTCTTGGTTTTGCCCACTGACGGTTTACCGTGTGGGTTTTGTAAGTTCCGAAATGTCATTCCCTGTATTATGTAGATGTTATTAACATCCAAAGTAATGTAAGAAGTTTTTGTACAAGCTTGATATGATAATGTTTTTGCCAAAAGATTTTGGGATATCATTCAATTTTTAAAACCTTTAACCTTTGTACCATTCACTGCGTATCCAAGCTCCACCCTCTCCATATATACTATATGTATAACAAGCAAGAAGTCGGCTACGCCAGAGATGTGTGTTTTGTATGTATGTTATCGTCAGCAGTAAGTGTATGTAGGCCAATCTAGAAAGATTATGTTTCTTGACATGTATTTTCATGATTTTGTTTTATGTCCGCTTTTGAGAAGCCCTTTTGTTAAGATGTAATATGTATTTTATTTTTGTTAGTATTCAAGTTGTAAGGACTTTAATTAATGATGTATGACATTTAATCGACCTATGTCACAGCCATAGACTAATTAGATTCAATATATTGCTTCCGACTTGCAAGCCCCATATATTATACTCTGACTGATGTCGTGATCCTTGTAACGTTGGCCTTTTGTAATCTCGGATTACTGGCCATCACGGCACCAATCTTACTAGGGGCGGTTTCGGTGGTCGTGACATATACCTTAACGATCTATTTGGAAATTAAAAAAAAAAGGAAATTGAATGAAATGGAAATTGAATTAAAATAGAAGTATAAAAATAGAAATGGAAAATTGCATAAAATTAAACATGAAGTTTCATTCAAGAAACCACTACCACCCTAACGATACATTTGGAAATTAATTAAAAAAGAAATCGAATAGAAAAGGAAATTAATAAAAATGGAAGGTGGAATAAAAATAAAAATGGAAGTTGTATAAAATTTAAAAAGGAAATTCATTCAGGAAAACCACTACACCTAACGATCTATTTTGGAAATAAATAAAAAAAATTGAATGGGAATGGAAATTGGAAAAAATAAAATGGAAAATGCATAAAATTATAAAAAAAAATGGGAAGTTCATTTAAAGAAACCAATATACCTTAACGATTTTTAGGAAATTAAATAAAAAAAGGAAATTGAATAGAAAAGGAAATTGAATAAAAAATGAAGATGGATAAAATAAAAAAAGACTTGCATAAAATTAAAAATGGAAGTTCATTCAAGAAACCAATAACACCTTAACGATCTATTTGGAAATTAAATAAAAAAGAAATCAATAGAAAAAGAAAAATTGAATAAAAAATGGAAGTTGAAATAAAAATAAAAATGAAGTTGCATAAAATTAAAAATGGAAGTTTCATTCAAGAAACCACATACAAGACGATCTATTTGGAAATTAAATAAAAAAAAGGAAATTGAATAGAAAAGCGAAATTGAATAAAAATGGAAGTTAGAAAAAAAATAAAAATGAAGTTGCATAAAATTAAAATGGAAGTTCATTCAACAAACCACATACCTTAACGATCTATTTGGAAATTAAATAAAAAAAAGGAAATTGATGACAAGGAAATTAAAAAATGGAAGTTGAATAAAAATAAAAATGGCACAGCATAAAATTAACATGGAAGTTCATTCAAGAAACCACTATACTTAACGATCTATTGAAAATTAAAAAAAAAATGAAAAATGAATAAAAAATGGAGAGTTAGGAAAAAAAACAAATGGAAGTTGCATAAGAAATATAAAATGGCAAGTTCATTTAAGAAACCACTATTCTTTAACGAGTCTATTTGGAAAATTAAATAAAAAAGGAAATCTGAATGGAAAATGGAAATTGAATAAAAATGAAGTTGAATAAAAATAAAATGGAATGCATAAAAATTAAAAATGGAAGTTTCATTCAAGAAACCACACATACTAACGATTACTATTTGGAAATTAATAAAAAAGGAAATTGAAATGGAAATAGGAAATTAAAAAAAATGGAATGAATAAAAAATAAAAATGGAAGTTGCATAAAATTAAAAATGGAAGTTCATTCCCAAAAACGACTACACCTTAACGATCTATTTGGAAATTAAATAAAAAAAGGGAAATTAATTGAAAAAAAGAAATTGAATAAAAATGGAAGTTGCATTAAAATTAAAAATGAAAGTTCATTCAAGAAACCACTAAACCTTAACGATCTATTTGGAAAATTAAATCAAGAGGAAAGGGAAATTGAATAGAAAAGGAAGTTGGAATAAAAATGGAAGTTGCATAAAAATAAAAATGTAAGTTCATTCAAGAAACCACTATACTCTTAACGATCTATTTGGAAAATTAAATAAAAAAAAAATTTGGAAAGGAATTGAATAAAAATGGAAGTTGAATAAAAGAAAAAAAATGGAAGTTGCATAAAATTAAAAATGGAAGTTCATTCAAGAAACCACTATACCTTAACGATCTATTTGGAAATTAAATAAAAAAAGGAAATGAATAGAAAAAAATTGAATAAAAATGTGGCATTGAATATAAAAAAAAATAGAATTACATAAAATTAAAAAATGGAAGGTCATTCAAAAACCATCTACCTTTATACGATTCTATTTGGAAATTAAAAAAAAAGAAATGAATTGAAAAGTAAATAATATGGAAGTTGAATAAAAAATAGAAAATGGAAGTTGCATAAAATTAAAAATGGAAGTTCATTCAAGAACCACTATACCCTTAAGATCTATTATTTGAAATTAAATTAAAAATGGAAATTGGAATAGAATAAGGATCATAGAATAAAAAAGGAAAGTGGAAAAAAAAATAAAAATAAAAATGGAAGTTGCATAAAATTAAAAATGGAAGTTCTATTCAAGAAACCTTACACCTTAACGATCTATTGAAATAAATAAAAAGGAAATTCTATTAAAAGAAATTGAATAAAAAATGGAAAGTTCGAATAAAAATAAATGGAAGTTGACATTAAAAAATAAAAAATGAAAGTTCATTCAAGTAAACCACTATACCTTTAACGATCTATTCGAAATAAATAAAAAAAGAAATTGAATAGAAAAGAAAAATTGAATAAAAATGGAAGTTGAATAAAAATAAAAATGAAAGTGCTAAAATTAAAATGGAAGTTTCATTGAAGAAAACCACTATACCTTAACGATTATTTGGAAATGAAATAAAAAGGAAAATAGAATAGAAAAGGAAATTGAATAAAAATGGAAGTTAATAAAAATAAAAATTGAAGTTGCATAAAATAAAAATGAAGTTCATTCAAGAAAACCACTATTACCTAAGATCTATTTGGAAATTAAATAAAAAAGAAATTAATGAAAAGAAATTGAAAAAAATGGAAAGTTGAATAAAATAAAAAATGGAAGTTCGCATAAAAAATTGAAAGAAAAGTTCATTCAAGAAACCACATACCTTAACGATCTATTTGGAAATTTAATAGAAAAAGGAAATTGCAATAAAAATGGAAGTTGCCATAAAATAAAAATTGAAGTTCATTCAAGAAACCACTAATACTTTAACGATCTATTTGAAATGAAATAAAAAAAAAAATTAATAGAAAGGAAAATTGAATAAAAATTGGAAAAATTGAATGAAAAAAATGAAAAAAATAGTTAGTTGGCATAAAATGAAAAGTGAAAATTTATTCAAGAAACCATATACCTTAAACGATCTATTTTTGGAAATGAAATAAAAAAAGGAAACTTGAATAGAAAAGGAAATTGAATAAAAATGGAAGTGAGAATAAAAATAAAAATGAAAGTTGCATAAAATTAAAAATTGAAGTTTCATTCAAGAAACCTATACACCTTAACGATCTATTTGGAAATTAAATAAAAAAAAGAAAATTCAATAGAAAAAGAATTTGAATAAAAATGGAAGTGAATTAAAAATAAAAATGGAAGTTGCATAAAATAAAAATGGAAGTTCATTCAAGAACACGACTATACATTCACGATCTATTTGGAAATTAAATAAAAAAAAAGAATTGAATAGAAAAAGAAATTTGATTAAAAATGGAAGTTGAATAAAAATAAAAATGGAAGTTGCATTAAAATTAAAAATTGAAGTTCATTCAACAACGACTATTACACTTAAACGACCTATTTGGAAATTTAAATAAAAATGGAAAAATGAATTGGAGATGGGGAAATTGAATAAAATGGAAGTTGAATAAAAAAATAGAAATGGAAAACCATCATAAAAGCTTAAAACAGGAGGTTCATCAAGGAAACCACAATACCTTAACGATCTATTTGGAATAATAAAAAGGAAAATTGAATAGGGGAAAAGGAAATGAATAAAAATCGGAA
>NW_021035077.1:0-15935 GCF_004153795.1 Camellia sinensis
TGAGAGATAATCATGATATAATTCCATTTCCACAATAATATTCAACATATGCAATATTACATTAAACTTCCATTTCAAGGCAAGTTCCAAAATACTTTCATAAACGCAAAACATATAAATGTTTTACAACTTAAAGACATATATAATGCTCTTAAAAGTTCGACAATATTACAAAATTACAATGATATGGTTACACATCAAACAAACAAGTCCGGATATTTCTCACGGACTTCTAACTCACGTTCCCAAGTGGCTTCTTCACTCCGTGATGCTTCCACAAGACTTTTTACCAAGGGAATGCGTCTTGCCTCGCAAGCTTGATCCCGCCTATCCAAGACCCGAACCGGTCTCTCCTCATACGAGGCATTCTCATCAACCTCTAGGTCGGTCCAATCCAATACATGCGATGGATCTGGCTCATAATTCCGAAGCATACTACATGAAACACGTCATGAACTCTGGACAAACTCGACGGCAAAGCTAACGATAGACAACCTCACCAAATCCTCTCAAGGATCTCAAAAGGGCCAATAAACCGGGGATAACTTCCCGCTCTTCCCAAACCTCATCAATCCCCCTTGGGTGATATCTTTAGAAAGACATGATCACCCACCTCAAATACTAAAGGTTTGCCTCCTACGGTCAGCATAAGATTTTTGACGACTCTGGGCTGTAAACAAGCCTCCTCGGATAAGCTCAACTTTCTCCGTCGTTTCCCTCACCAATTCCGGGCCTAACAAAGGTGCATCACCCACCTCGGCCAAACAAACTGGAGACCTACACAGTCGGCCATCAAGGCCTCAAATGGTGCCATAACCGATACTAGACTGGAAACTGTTGTTGTAGGCAAACTCCACCAAGGGCAAGTACCTCTCCCACGTCCTACTAAAGTCAAAGGAACAACCTCGAAGCATATCCTCAAGGATCTGAATAGTTACGCTCGGACTGCCCGTCAGTCTGAGGATGATAAGCCCATACTAAAAGGTCAATCTAGTACCCAGGCACTCTACAAATTAGTGATCCGGTTTTCCTTTTATGTATTTGTTTGCATCTGGACTTTGGTTCCGTGGAGTTTGGTAGTGGTATATCTTGTTGTTGTTCCTTTAATCTCCTATGTTTGAATTCTAGGATATGTTGGGCGTGTTTCGAGCAGGTAGGTTGAGTCTTGATCTCAAGTGTTGTTGCCCAGAGTTTTGGTGTTACGCTCGAGCGGGCTACTCTGCACTCGAGTAGAGTTTGCTTTTTGGTTGTCCGCTCGAGCGGGTCTTCTTGCGCTCGAGCGGAGTTTACACACTCCTAGCATTTCGTGCCTCTGCAAAAACTTCTATAGGTGTGTTTTTTTACGCTTTGAGCGTGTTTTCTTACGCTCAAGCGGGTCACGCTCGAGCGGACCTTTTGGCGCTTGAGTGGTAGTGCTTTGTCTGTGAAAGTTCTGGGAGAGGGAAATCTCGCTCGAGCGGACTGGTTTCTGTTCGCGCTCGAGAGCGGATTGCTTTATCTTTGTGTCTTGGCGCTCGAGCAGTCCTTATTGCGCTCGAGCCGGACCATGTTTTTTTTGTTCTTGACGCTCGAGCGTTGTGTTTTCCGGTCGAGCGGGCCTGTCGTATATCAGATAGTAGTTGGGCATTTTTGAATCACTTTTCACTTTTCTTCTCTCTCTAACTTTCCCAAATTGATTTTGAGAGCTTCTCTCTCTAGAAACTCCCTTCTCTCTAGGGTTTGATCTAGATAGAGTGCTTCCTTTCTCTTTGGCCTCTATAAAGGTTGTGTTGATCGTCGAGGGCTTCGTTTTGATCCGAAAGGTTTGGAGTTTGGAGCACTTTGGTTTTGGTCTTCTTCTCCATTCGAGCTCTAACTTCGTGGTAGGAATATCCTACTCTTCTCTATGAGCTTTGCCTTTGAATTTTAGTATTTTTGATATGTCGGAGGTTGTTGTGTAATTATGAGAAAGTTTGGGCCTTTTGCGTAATTTTACAAAGGTGGGATTTTGTTTTATGTAAACCTATATGCATGTTTAGCATGGAGAAATGAGATCAATATTGGGTTATTAGTGAAAATGGGACCTTAGGGTTGTGATGTTAATTGTGGGAAATGCCCTAATTATATTGATAAATTGATTGGTATAATTAATTTAAAGAAAAGGAGAATTGAGTTGAGAATGTTGGGATTAAAGGGTGTAGTTAGATTCAATCATCTCTCACCTAGTTGAAATGTTGATTATGTATCCATTTGGTGTATTTATTTTCGGTATAGAAATAACTGTTTTGGGCTATCGGTGGAGGATAGTCTTGATTGTTGTAGACAATGCATGATGTTAGGCAAACTAAAATAATTGATTGAGTATGCTATCGAATAGAGGGACTGGAATTATACATTAACCTTATGTATTGATTGATTGTATATGATCTATGTTTTTATACATGTGTTTGTGTGGGCGGAGATAGGGGATGTACTCCACAGTTTAGGGGAAGATATAGTGACCTCTAAACAGGATTTTGTGTGACATTGATACAACACTACAATGTGTATCAAGTGTGTATGGAGTGTGATGTCGAATTGATTTGATATAGCCACTAAATATATATCGTTATCAATTGTGAAGTATAGAAGTGATTCTATATTATGTTGGTACAGCACCGAAATGTGTATCTTTCGTAAAGTATGGAAATGAGTTATGTGTTATCAATACAGCATTAAAATGTGTATCCATCATGAATTTCGAAAGTGTTTTAAAGATGAGTCTTAATCTCATTAAGTTATTTGGGCTAGGTGTTGACCCTTATTTTCAAACACAAAGTTGAAAAAGAGATGGGAAATGAAATGTAACATGGACTTAATATCATGAAACCGGAATGTGATATATGTGGATGTATCTGAATTGACCATCTATCAACTGCTAATCTTTTAGTCATTGTTCATAGCTGGTTTAGTGTATTTCTACTAGGCTGTGGCTCACCCTTTATGGGACACTTTTTTAGGTACAGGTAGCATGCCACCCCCAATAACATAGCTTGGGAGGCTAGAGGCAGTCAGACTTTTGTCGTTTTGTTATCTTTTGGATGTATTATATGTAAATTCAAGCCAAGGGCTTAATGTGTATTTGATTAGTACTCTCTTTTTTGTAACCAAGTGTTAACTTGGAAAGCTGTAGGCCCGTAGGGCATTTGCTTTTGTTGTTAACTGTAATACTCATTGTAATGAACTACTCTGATGAATAGAAGAATATTTATCTTTTATATCAATGCATGTCTAATTGATGGGATTTTATGTTATTATTTTGAGGGCGTTACAAGGACCACATAATTCCTGTAGTTAATTTTATTCCCTCTCAATATATATTATATATATATATTTAGTTAATACATATGTGTACGTATATATATCATATATGTATAATTGAAATTACCCATCAATTCTTCCTTCAATTACATTACCAACAAGTTCTGTTCTGTACTTTTTATTTTTTATTTTTTTATTTGCAAGAATAACCATGGCTATCCCAACCAAACTAAGCAAAAGACTCCACACAACCCATAAATATATAACACATATATCTATATATCCATGGTAAAAGAGAAAGAAAGAAAGAAAAAAATAGTGAGAGAAGATAGTGGGTAATGGCAAGAAGAAAAATAATAGAAGGGTAGAGTGGGTGCGTCAACAATGTTGCAATATAGATGAAAAGGGATGAAGAAGAAATGGAAAAAAAAAAAAACACAAAAGAAAAGAAAAGGGTAGAATTGTCATTTTATCAATCTACTGGGGCAATGCTTGTCTCACGCACCCAATTCAGGTAGAGAATATGGGTAGGTGGGGTATTATGTTGGGTGATTGGGGAATATGAAGGGCATATTGAATGATGATTGGTTAGGGAGTACAAACACGTGGTATTACGAGAATATTGAATAATTCCCCCTCCCCAATTTAGTGCATGTAACCTAACAGTTAATTTGGACAGAATCTGTTACTTTTACACTTTACTCCAAATTACAAGAAAGTTAAGTGTATATTTTTAAATTAGAAGGAGATAATTGGGACTGTCATTATCCGTTATAGCGATCCCAGTTTTCCCTCCATTGGTTATAGTATGCCGGACTTAGGTTTCGTGGTGTTGGTTATTGTTTATATCTTGTTTCCGTCCTTTAATTCTTTGTATATGAGTTTTAGGATGTATTGGGTAGGTGTGTTACAGGTTGGTAGTGAGTTTAAACCAATAGTGGCTGCCTAGATTTTTGTGTCTTCGCTCAAGCGAGCTCTTTGTTTAGTTTTTCTCACTCCAGCCAGGGTTCCTTCGCTCGAGCGAGAGTTGAGTTTTGTGTTTGGTGGCTCGAGCGAGAAGTCTTGCGCTCGAGCGCTGCGTCTGCGTCTTTTTTTTGACCTGAATGTTGTGTTTCTTTGCTCGAGCGAGCTTTCCTTCGTCGAGCGAGCGAGCTATATGTTTTGGGTTTCTTCGCTCGAGCGAGCATTCCTTCGCTCGAGCGTGCTTCTGGGTTGCAAACCTGAAGCTTTAAATTGTTGGCTCGAGCGAGGCTTTTGTGCGCTCAAGCGAGGTTTCTTTATGTCTGGTCGCTCGAGCGACCACTCCTTCGCTCGAGTGAGCTTCGATTATATCAGTTCGCAGCAGCGGTCTTCTCTCTTACTTTTTGAACTCTTTTTTTTCCCAAACCCTAGATTCGGCTGCTTCTCTCTCTACACACACACTCTCTCTCTAGGATTTCATCTACTTCTAGAGTGTTTCCACTCAAATCTCTTTGTAGGAAAGATAGAGGGTGGCGTGGGCTTCACTTTAAACTGAAAAAACCGTGGATTTGGAACACTTTGGGTTTTCTTCATCAACTCCTTTAGGCTTCTAGTGTTGAGGTAGGGATACCCTACTCTATCTTATGAGTTTTGACATAAATTTTAGCCATTTTGATTAGATGGTATCATTTGATAATTTTTGGGAAAGTTTAGGGTTTGATTTGAGGTTATGAAAATGGGGTTTTCAAATGTTAAACTCCATGTGTATGTGAGACCTTAGAAAAATGGAATTATTGATGTTAAATTGATGAAATTGAACCTTAGGGTTAATAATTGAAATAGGGGGAAAATGCCCTAATTATTGTGATAAATTAATTTGTATAATTAATTTGGGGAAATATGAAATTGAGTTGGAAATTGTGAAATTGGGAAATTATGAGGTTGATTGGTGTAGTTGGATAAATTAATCACTTACCTATGAAAATGTTGTTATTTTATCTGTTTGATAAATTTATTATCGGTTTAGAGATAATATTGCTTTGGGCTATCGGTGAATGATAGGCATGATTGTTGTAGACACTGTATGTTGATTAGGAAAAACTGAAACTAATCACTTGGAATATGTCATTGAATATGACGGTTGGAATAATACATCGAATATGTGTATTGATTGATCATTGTATATGATGAGTGTTTAAATACATTATATATGTATATTGTTTGGGAGGAGATATGGGATGGACTCTCAAACTTGTTTGGGAGGAGATAGGGGATGGACTCCATTGATAACTAAGTTGGCCGGAGTGTCCAGGGTGAAAGTCCCGAAATTCTAATTACGTTTGCATAACGTAGATGATTGAAGTATTGGAAGTGTTTTTATTATGAGTTGTAGTCTCATTTGAATTGTGGATAAAGGAAGTGTTTTAATATGAGATGTAATCTCATTTAATTGGTTGGCCAGGTTCTGAGCCATGTTTATGAATTGAAAATTGGATAAGTAAAGGAAAGTGGAATGAAACATGTACACATCTGTCTTGGAACTGAATTGTGTTGTAAGTTGGTTTACAAGTGTTAGCCATTTATCATATGCTAATGTTTTAGTTATTGCCCATATCTGGTTTAGTATATCTCTACTGGGTTTTGGCTCACCCTATATGGGACATCATTTTCAGGTACATGAGATATGTCACCTCCAAGGACATAGCTCGGAAGGCTTAGAGGCTGAAAGACCTTTTTGTTGTTATCTTTTATATTACAGGTAAATCAAGCCAAGGGCTTATTTTGTAATGAGAGTTAGAACTCCTTGGCGCTCGAGCGGGACTTATTGCGCTTGAGCGGAACCAGATTTTTGTTCTTGACGCTCGAGCGTTGTGTTTTACGCTCGAGCGGGAATGTCATATAACAGTTGGCAGCTGGGTGATTTTAAATCACTTTTCACACTTTCTTTCTCTCTCTTACTTTTCTGAACCTCCATTTGAGAGCACCTCACTCTAAAAACACAACTTCTCTCTAGGGTTTGATCTAGTAGGAGTGATCTTCCATCCTTGGGCCTTTGTAAAAAGTTCGGGGATCGTTGAGGGCTACATTTTGATCCGAAAATTTTGGGATTTGGAGCATCTTCATTTTCGTCATCTTCTCCCCTTGGGCTCCGAATTTGAGGTAGGGATTCCTACTCACTACTGTGGGTTTTAACATAGATTTTTGGGCATTTCGTTAAATGGTTGGATTTTAAGATCTAGGGTTTCAAAATGTATAAAAGAGGATTTTGTTATTTTGACTCTAAAATGTATATTTTGGGTTTCAAAATAGTGGTATTGTTGTTGGTTGATGAAATATAGACCATTGGGTCATCGTTGGAAAATGGGGAAGAATGCCCTAATTTGTATATAAATTAATTGGTATAATTAATTTGGAAAAGTTATGGATTTATGGAATTGAGTTGTAAATAATGAAATTGGCTCATTATATGGTGAAATGATGGGGTTGGATTTGTTAATCGCTCACTTTTGAAAACATTGATATTTTATCTGTTGGAGCTTTTATTATCTGTTTAGAAATAATTGCTTGGGCTACCGGTGGAGGGTAGTTTTAATTGTTATAGACAATGCATGATGATTAGGCAAACTAAAACTAATCAATTGGATGTGTCATTGAGTATGACGGTTGACAGAATACATTAACGTTATGTATTGATTGATTGTGTATATGACCTATGTGTATATACATTGTGTGCGTGTGGGAGGAGATAAGGGATGTACTCCACAGTTTAGGGGAAGATAGGGGATGGACCTCTAAACCGGATGTTGTTTGGGAGGAGATAGGGGATGGACTCCACTAATACAGCTCATATGCTTGTCGATTATCGTGTTGGTATAGCTCATGTGCTTACCTATGGAAGTATTGATATAGCTCGTATGCTTATCTGTTGAAGTGTGGATATAACTTGTATGCTTATCTGTTGGGATGTGATACAACTAGTATGTTTATCTATTGTGAAATGGGAAACGTTTAATACGAGCCACTGTCTCAAATAAGTTGTTGGCCAGGTTTTGGGCCGTTGTGGTGAATTGGTAACTTGATAAGAAATGGAAAATGAGATGAAACATGAACATTGTGGTAATGTAATGGTAATGGTTTAAGAATTGATTTATGGGGTTTAAACATTTATCAATTGCTAATGTCTTAGTTATTGCTCATACTGTGTTTAGCATATCTCTACTGGGCGTTGGCTCACCCTATATGGGACATTATTTTCAGGTACTGGTAGCATGCCACCTCCAAGGACTTAGCTTGGATGATGATGAGAGTTGAAGACTCTTTTGTTTATTTTGTTTTGTATTACATGTATTTCAAGCCAAGGGCTTATTTTGTATAGAGTTAGCACTCTTCTTTTGTGTAACCAAGTGTTGACTTGGAAAGCTGTAAGCCCGTAGGGCATTTGCTTTTGTTGTTAACATGTAATACTATTGTAAGGACTACTCTGATGAATATAAATGATTGATTTCTTTCGTATCAATGCATGTCTTAAGTGACGGGTTTTATGTATTGTTTTGAGGGCGTTACAATTATTAAATGCATAGATATATGTAGTTATGAATTGGCACATTGTTGAGTTCCATGAATTATGAGAATTGTGATTTGGTAAGGTTGCTACATGTTGATAGATTTAATTGAACATGTGGCATTTTGTGAATTAATGTTGAAGGGAGGAAAATGGGAATTGTGGCTAACATTGTGTTGTTGTTGAGACACTTAAAGATGGAGAATTGTTATGAAGCATTGTTAATTATTTCATTACATCCTCTTTCAATTGATAACTATACATTTTTGAATTTGAATTATGGAAAAGCTTACATTGCGAAAAGAATATGTTTGAAATGGGAATGATGGTAAGTCCGGATAAGAGGTGTAGATGAAATGGATTAAGTTGGCCTGAGTGTCCGGGGTAAAAGACCGAAAACACGCATGGAGGAGGTACCACTTCCCTTCCGGTTAGCAACCGGTAAAGTGGGGTTTTTGGTTGTGCTAGTTAAGCCTACTTGCAGACACCAACCTAGGGATTACCTGAGTTGTATTTACTGCCCCATTGAATAAAATTGTATGTTTTATTATTGTTGAGATTTCAAGTTTGTTAAACATGGTGGCTTTTTTTAAAGCATGCAAATGAAATCTTGTTAATTGGCATTGCATGGCATGTGTATCTTACATTGGAAATCTTGCACAAATATATATACTTTGTTAAGAATTCTCTACTGGGCTTTGTGCTCACCCCTATGGGATTTTGGTACAGGAAAAGACGTGGTGAAACAACCAAATTAGGGCGTACCCGCCAAACTAGGGCGTGGAAATTTGTATTGAGAGCACAAGGCTCTTTTTGTTGTGATTATAATTTTTTGTAAGCCAAGGGCTATCATGTATGGGTCCGAGAGACCATTTTTGTGTAATCGGGCATAAGCCTTGGAACTTGTAAGTCCTTGAGGGCACTTACTTATTTTGGTTGAATGATTTTACATGCTATAAATTCATGTACTAGGATTCATTGAATGTATAACCGCATGTGAGATTATTCTGGTACAAACATTTAGACTATGTAATGGAATATGTTGGGGATATTTCTGGTATCTCTTAAGAGCCATGATTGTTATTATACTTTTTTCAATTGTGGGTTTTTTTTTTTTTTTTTTTTGTTAGGGCGTTACAACTTGGTATTAGAGCTACTAGGTTTGAATACTTGGGGCTCGCGAGGAGCGGTTGTTTTGCCACAGTAGGTTCATTTCGCATGATTAGGAAATGTCTTGTATTTCGTGACTATGTGATAACATGTGTATGTGACTATATGGGTACAGGATTGGACTTTTGAGATGTTGTTTTGCGCCTATTAAATTTCTTGAGGTCTTAATAGAAGGGTACTTGATCAATCCTCATTCTACTAAGAATTCTTGATTTTTCGTAGGACGAATCTCATCACAGAGGAATAATTCGTACGTGCTTACGTGACTAAGTGCTTATGTGGAATGAATTGAATTGTTTGTATGGTAGAAATTATATAGAATTGTTGTGGCTTAATGTGTGAGAGAAGTAGCGAGCACATTTGAGATTATGTGCTAAATTGTTTACCTTGTTCCTTAATTAGGATGTCAAGAAGGGGTCAAACTCGTGGTGGTAAAAGTAGAAGGCGTGATAGGGCTCACCGGGGTGTACATGAGGTACCGGTCCATGAGGTTCCGGTGCAAGAAGAGGGGTTGGGCCAAGCTAATATGGCCGAGCAAGTGGGACACGCGGAAATTCCAGGGCAAGCAGGTCAAGCCACAATGGGGACCCTAGCTTGAGAAATGGCGGGGCCTTGTGGGAGTCGATGAACATACTAAGAGCAGAGAACCAAGCTAGACAGAATGTCGTAGAGACGAGGGTGAGCTTTCTCACTCAGGAGTTTTTGCGGGCCAAACTGAATGAATTCCATGGTGGCCCCGAGCCTAAGAAAGCGGATGAATGGCTCGAGTAGACAGTGAAGACATTTGAGATGCTTCACATCAAAGACAGTGAGCTTAAAGTGACTCTTGCGAGTTACTACCTCAAGGGGTATACAAGCCAATGGTGGAAATACGCCAAGGGCCGAATAGAACCAACATGGAAAGCATTTGTAGTGGCTTTCCAAGACAAGTACCTACCTCCCATTGCTAGGGAGAGGTTGAGGCAAGAATTTCAAGACCTTAAGCAACTCAATATGTCCGTGGCCGAGTTTGAAGCGGCCTTCTCTAGTTTGTCCCAGTTTGCACCAGAGTTGGTAGCAACGGAAAAGCATCGTTGCATTGAGTTTGAGAGGAAACTAAGGACCAAGATCTTGTTCAAGGTTGCCGGGAACATGATCCAGAATTATAACCGACTTGTAGAAGCAGCGACACACGTAGAGATTACCGTAGAGGCTGAGGATGAGAGAATCCGAAATTCAAGGTCGAGGGGTCAAGGGTCATAGGGGGGCTATAGACCCAACAAGAAAAGCAAAAACACCTTTTCATCCCAGTCCTAACCACAGAAGTCTAGATCCATCTTTCCTTTGCCTAGTGCGGGCCCGGGGAAGAGTGCACTGAGTGATTTTTCTTGTTTCAAGTGTTGCCAACCGGGTCACAAGGCCTTTGTATGTCCGTAGAAGGAAGGAGGACAGCAGATGTTGCCACCACCACCACCTAATCAATCTAAGAGTCAGTCTCAGAGTAGGGGCAGGGGCCTACTTGCTATCAGTGCGGTCAGTCAAGGCATAAGAAGAGAGCTTGCCTGCAGTTGAAAGGCGCATCTGGCACATAAGGGTTGAGGCAGACTCAGAGCTACCAGCAGGCTCACTCAATCCAGACTTCATGAGCTAATCAGGGAGCCACTTCGGCACAGTCAATGCAATAGGACTATACTCCGAGAGATGAGCAGGTTGATCAGAGGCCACAGGGGCACGTGTATGTTGTTACCGCACCAGAGCAGTTGCCAGGATCCTCAGTTGTGAGAGGTATTTTTGTTGTGTGTAATTCTTTCGCTAATGTGTTAATAGATACGGGTGTGTCTCATTCATTCATATATGTTGCATTTGCGTCTGCATTGGGGTTAGAAGTGGCATGGTTAGCGTCTTCACTCAGAGTAAAGTCACCAGTTGGGGGTATAGTTGATTTAGACCGGGGGTGTCGTGGTTGTGAGATAGAGGTTGCGGGCATCGACTCCCATTTACTTTTGTGTTGCTAGACATGTTGAGTTTTGACGTCATTCTAGGCATGGATTGGTTGTCTTCATACCAGGCAGTGATTGATTGTTGTCGTCAGAGGTTCACAGTGTATACCTCGAGTGGTGATTGTTTTTACTTTCTAGAAGACCAGGTTGATAAGATCTTGTCGCCAGTTTTTGACCCTTGTAGTAGAGACGAGCTTAGCAGCCTTCTTGCTACACTCTTGGATAGTGAGAGTGACGGGACTCATGTTGAGTTGCCAGGGGTAGTTTGTGAATACCTGGACGTATTTCCCGAGGACCTTACTAGTTTGCCATCCCACCGGGAGATTGAGTTCACTATTGACTTAGTACCGGGAACGGCACCAATCTCCATTGCGCCGTATAGATTTACACCCATGGAGTTGCATGAGTTGAAGATTCAACTCCAAGAACTTTTAGACAAGGGTTCCATTCGCCTTAGTATGTCACCTTGGGGAGCGCTGGCTCTCTTTGCGAAGAAAAAGACTGGGTAGTTGCGGTTGTATATTGATTACCGCAAGTTGAATCGGGTTACCGTCAAGAACAAGTATCCTTTACCTAGAATAGATGACTTGTTTGACCAACTTAGAGGGTCTTGTTGATTTTCGAAGATAGATTTGAGGTCGGGGTACCATCAGTTAAGAGTCCGGGATGAGGACATCTAGAAAACGGCCTTTCGTATGCGTTATGGCCACCATGAATTCCTTGTAATGCCATTTGGGTTGACTAACGCACCGGCTTCCTTTATGGATTTGATGAACCGAATTTTTAGAGAATACTTGGATCATTTTATGGTCATCTTTGTGGACTACATATTAATTTACTCAACCTCCGAGAAGGAACATGAAGCTCACTTGAGAGTAGTGCTTGAACTGCTTAGGGAGCACCAGTTGTATGCCAAATTTGAGAAATGCGAGTTTTGGCTCACCGAGGTGAATTTTGTAGGTCATGTAGTGTGAAGAGAGGGGGTAACTATAGATACTTCAAAGATAGACGCCGTGCAAGATTGGGAGCAACCCAAAAAAAATTTTGAGATCCGAAGTTTCTTGGAATGGTAGGGTATTATCGGCGTTTTGTAAGGGACTTTTCTAGACTAGTCACGCCTTTAACTAGATTGACTAGAAAGGGGGTTAAGTTTGTGTGGAGTGAAGCTTATGAAAAGTCATTCTAAGAGCTTAAGACTAGATTGACTATAGCACTAGTGTTGATAATTTCGGAACGAGGTTTGGGTTACAACGTTTATTGTAATGCATCTCAGGATGGGCTTGGTTGTGTCTTGATGCAAGGGAGAAAGGTTGTAGCTTACGGTTCACGACAATTGAAAACTCATGAGAAGAATTACCCTACCCACAACTTGGAGTTAGCAGCAGTAGTGTTTGCCTTGAAAATTTGGAGGCATTATTTGTATGGCGAAAAGTTTGAGGTTTTCTTCGATCATAAGAGTCTAAAGTATTTGTTTTCCCAAAAAGACTTGAATTTACACCAACGGAGGTGGATGGAATTTTTGGAGGACTATGACTTCGAGTTACACTATCATCCGGGAAAGGCCAACGTAGTGGCCGATACCTTAAGTCGGAAATCCGTGAGTAGTTTGGCGAGTGTGGCCATTCAGGAATGGGTTATGTTGGGTGACCTCGGCAAGTTTGAATTTCACTTGGGTGAGTCCGAAGACGGTGCAACTTTGTTTACTTTAAGTGCTCAACCTACCTTGATTAGTAAAGTTATAGAGGCACGACAAGGAGACCGTGAAGTAGAGTCAATTCGTGATAGAATCTCCAACTAGAAGGAAGAGAAAGGTTTGAACATCCACTCGAATCTGAGTGTGTGCTTCCTAGACCACTTGTTTGTACCAGAATCTTGTAGAGAGGAAGTGTTTTGGGAGTTCCATCACTCACGCCTTGCGGTACATCCGGGAGGCACCAAAATGTATCGTGATCTTAGTCATCAATTTTGGTGAAGAGGTATGAAGCGGGATGTCGCATCCTTTATGTCGAAGTGCCTTACTTGTCAACAAGTGAAGGCTGAACTCTAACGACCAACGGGTTTGTTACAACCTCTACTGATAGCCGAATGGAAATGGGAGCACGTTGCCATGGATTTTGTAGTTGGGCTTCCTAGAACACAGCAGGGCAATGATGCCATTTGAGTGATTATTGATAGGTTGACGAAGTCTACATATCTCATTCTGATATGTATCGACGACTCAATTGAGCACTTGGCAGAGTTATACATTAAGGAGATAGTTCAACTTCATGGAGTTCCTGTAACCATTGTATCAGATAGGGATCCTCGCTTTACTGCCCGGTTGTAGCAAAGCCTTCAAGAGGCATTAGGAACTAAGTTGACCTTTAGCACCGCTTACCACCCTCAAACCGATGGGCAGTCGGAGCGTACCATTCATATTTTGGAGGACATGCTTAGAGCTTGTGTCTTTGATTTCAAGGGGTCTTGGGAAAGGCACTTGTTGTTGATTGAGTTTGCTTATAACAATAGTTACCAAGCTAGTATTGAGATGACACCGTTTGAGGCCTTGTATGGCCGACCTTGTAGATCACCTGTTTGTTGGGCCAAGGGGGATGATGCACTATTGTTGGGCCCAGAGATCATTAGAGAGACAACCGAAAAAGTTGCTCTCATTCGGAAGAGGTTAGCTACAGCCCAAAGCCGACAGAAAAGTTATGCCGATAAGAGGAGACGACCTTTGTGTTTTGAAGTGGGTGACCATGTATTCCTTAAGATCTCACCTAGGCGGGATTTGATGAGGTTCGGTATAAGTTGTCTCCAAGGTTCACTGGGCCTTTCGAGATATTGGAGAGAATTAGGGAAGTAGCGTATCGGTTGGCCTTACCGCCACAACTTTCGGGGGTTCACAATGTGTTTCATGTGTCCATGCTTAGGAAGTATGAACCCGACCCTTCTCATGTGCTAGATTGGGTTAATTTGGAGGTGGATGAGGATGCCTCTTACAAAGAGAAATCGGTTCAAATACTAGATACCTGAGAGCAAGTATTACGGGGTAAAACTATACCATTAGTGAAGGTGTTGTGGAGATTGTTATAAAGAACAATGCTACTAAAAAAGATATGCTCTCTTTAAGTGGCATGTAAAATGGGATGGGATAATTAATTTGTGGAATGTGGACTATTTTTTTCTCTGATAAGATGTAATGGTTGTAACTTAGTAGTTAATGGATGATAAATAGAAGACCAAATGCAGAGCATATGAACACATTCAACTTTTGCAGTTAACTACTAACAATGTTTAAATGAGGTTCATACATCATCTCCTCTTTGAGTCACTAAATTTGTTTTATGTTAAATGTTAGGTTTCAATTTAAACAATGTTGACATGTAGAATAGGTATAGACACCCTATTTTTGACCGCCCTTAAGACTTGGGCACTACTGATGGTTTACTTGGTGGAGAAAGGTGTGCAAGGCAAAGATCCAATTTCTTCGGCAAGGAGAGAGACAAATCTCAACTTCACACCCCATTTTGGACCAAAGTTATTTTGGATGGTTTTTAAACCTTAAAACCCTCTTTTTCAAAACATTTTTGAAATAAAGTTTCTACAATGTTCCAAGGCTCATATTTTGTCAAATGATGCGCTTTTCGATAAACCGAGCAAGGACAAAGTGGAGATGAATGAAAGAGAGATGAAATCTTTGAAAAATCTTTCGAAACACTTTGTTTAGGGGTTTGGAGTCGAAGAAAAGAGGAAAGGAGAGAAAAAAACTACTTTGGGAGAAGTTCGGCATGAATCCTGATAGAAGGGAGTCGAGCAACCCTCGTTGAATTGGGCTTATTCATCTGCATACTTGGATTTTAGCTATGAGGCCACCACCATTGGAAATCTTACTTCCGGGGCTTCATTTTTCACTCAAGAAGCTCCTAGAGCCAAGTCTGGGTGGGGGAGATATGGTTGGTTGAAGTAGGGGATCAATCCGGTTGGATCGAATCTGCGCGGCTTCACCAAAACGGGCATAACTTTTTGAACAGGAGGAATTTTAATGCAAGGTTTGTGCCATTGGAAAGATAACTTCCGGGGCTTCAATCTAGACACCCACCGGCCACTTTTTGACATTGTCAGCCACCTATCGGCCATCAATTTAGCTGACCGGCTAGTAAAAATAGCAGGCCGGCCATTTATTGTGCCGACCGACCATTTATTTGGCCGATGACCTCCTTTTCTGGCCGATTTTACCCTTTTGCGTCCTTCAGGCATGGTGCATTCCAACTGTGCTAGCTGGGATGCACAAACCCTCTCCCCCGTGCATTTGTGTGGTTGTTTTGAACCTTTGACCCCTTTTGATCCAAACTTCTTGCACCCTTTGATCAAGCTTCTTGAGGAAGCTTGACCCTTTGTCAAAGCTTCCCCAAGAAGCTTGCACCCTTGCCTTAGCTTCTCTAGGAAGCCTTAACCCCCTTGACCCTTCTCACTTGGCTTCTCTTGTAAGCTTTAAGTTTTCCCTTGCCTATATAAGGAGACTAACCCTCTTCTTTGTTTGGTTCAGCCAAAAAACCAGACCTTACATCTGATATATGATATATATCGGCCTTTCTCTCTACATTTGGGTGTGTTAGAGGGTTCAAAAGGGTCTTGTTCTTGGCCTATTGCACCACACCTTATAGCCATACACCACCACCATTGGACTGAGGTTCTTGAGCTCTAAAAGCTGGTTTTTGGCCCCTGAAGTTGCTGGTCTCGAAATTGGTCTTCAAGGGTAAGTTTCTTTCCCTTTTTAGCACTTTCTTGTACCTCATTTTAGACTATCTTGTATGCTGTTTTGAGCTTAGTTACAAACTGAAAAAAGTTTTTTATTTGCATGCTTAAGATGTTTGTTTAAGACTATTTTTGTGTTGGGGGTCATCTCCCCCCTTGTATGCTTGTTTTGGCCTTGTTTTGTGCCATTCTTTGAGACCTTCAAGCAAGCCCTTGCTTGGCCTCCTGGCCACTGAAATCCAGTGGAT
>NW_021035079.1:0-12701 GCF_004153795.1 Camellia sinensis
GATGGAAATTGAATAAAAATAGAAATGGAAACTGCATAAAATGACACCCGGAAAGTTCATTCAGAAACCACTATACCTTAAAAATAAAAATTAAAAAAAAGAAAATTGAATAAAAATGGAAGTGGAATAAAATAAAAATTAAGTTGCATAAAATTAAAAAATGGAAGTTTTATTCAAGATACCACTATACCATAAACGATCTATTTGGGAATTAAATAAAAAAGGAAAATGATAGAAAAAGAAATTGAAAAAAATGAAAGTTGAATAAAAAAACAAAAAAGAAGTTGCACAAAATTAAAAATGGAAGTCTATTCAAGAAACACTATACCTTGACGATCTATTTTGAATTAAATAAAAAAAGAAATTGAATAGAAAAGAAAATTGAATAAAATGAAGTCGAATAAAAATAAAAATGGAAGTTCCATAAAATTAAAAATGAGTTAATTCAAGAAACTAGTATACCTTAACGATCTATTCAGAAATTAAATTAAAAATAAAATTTCATAGAAAAGGAAATTGAATTAAAAAGGAAGTGGAAAAAACATACAATGGAAGTTGCATGCACAAAATTAAAAATGGAAGTCTATTCAAGAAACCACTATACCTTGACGATCTATTTTGAAATTAAATAAAAAAAGAAAATTGAATAGAAAAGAAAATTGAATAAAAATTGAAGTCGAATAAAAATAAAAATGGAAGTTCCATAAAATTAAAAATGACTTAATTCAAGAAACTAGTATACCTTAACGATCTATTCAGAAATTAAATAAAAAATAAAATTTCATAGAAAAGGAAATTGAATAAAAATGGAAGTGGAATAAAAATACAAATGGAAGTTGCATAAAATTAAATATGGAAGTTCATTCAAGAAACCACTATACCTTAACAATATATTTAGGA
The DNA here is from genome assembly GCF_004153795.1 of Camellia sinensis. Lineage (NCBI taxonomy): Eukaryota > Viridiplantae > Streptophyta > Magnoliopsida > Ericales > Theaceae > Camellia > Camellia sinensis. The sequence continues at coordinate 901 of NW_021035079.1, forward strand.
ATTAAATAAAAATGGAAATTGAATAGAGAATGAAATTGAATAAAAATGGAAGTGGAAGAAAAATAAAAATGGAAGTTGCATAAAATTAAGAATGGAAGTTCATTCAAGAAACCACTATACCTTAATGATCTATTTGGAAATTAAATAAAAAAGGAAATTCAACAGAAAAGGAAATTGAATAAAAATGGAAGTTGAATAAAAATACAAATGGAAGTTGCATAAAATTAAAAATGGTAGTTCATTCAAGAAACCACTATACCTTAACAATCGATTTGGAAATTAAATAAAAATGGAAATTGAATGCAGATTGAAATTGAATAAAAATAGAAGTTGAATAAAAACAGAAATGGAAAGAGCATAAAATTAAACACGGTAGTTCATTCAAGAAACCACTACACCTTAGCGATCTATTTGGAAATTAAATACAAAAGAAAATTGAATAGAAAAGGAAATTGAATAGAAACAGAAGTTGAATAAAAATAGAACTGGAAACTGCATAAAATTAAACATGGAAGTTCATTCAAGAAACCACTACACCTTAATGATCTATTTAGAAATTAAATAAAAAATGAAATTGAATGGAGGTGGAAATTGAATAAAAATAGAAGTTGAATAAAAATAGAAATGGAAACTTCATAAAATTAAACATGGAAGTTCATTCAAGAAACCACTATACCTTAACGATCTCTTTGGAAATTAAATAAAAAAGGAAATTGAATAGAAATAGAAATTGAATAAAAATGGAAGTGGAATAAAAATAAAAATGGAAGTTGCATAAAATTAAGAATGAAAGTTCATTCAAGAAACCACTACACCATAACGATCAATTTGGAAATTAAATAAAAACCGAAATTGAACGGAGATGGAAATTGAATAAAAATAGAAGTTGAATAAAAATAAAAATGGAAATTGCATAAAATTGAACACGGAAGTTCATTCAAGAAACCACTATACCTTAACGATCTATTTGGAAATGAAATAAAAAAAGGAAATTGAATGGAGATGGAAATTGAATAAAAGTAGTAGTTGAATAAAAATAGAAATGGAAACTGTAGAAAATTAAATTTGGAAGTTCATTCAAAAAACCACTACACCTTAACGATCTATTTAGAAATTAAATAAAAAAGGAAATTGAATGAGATGGAAATTGAATAAAAATAGAAGTTAAATAAAAATAGAAATGGAAACTGCATAAAATTAAACATGGAAGTTCATTCAAGAAACCACTATACCTTAACGATCTATTTGGAAATTAAATAAAAAAGTAAACTGAATAGAAAAGGAAATTGAACAAAAATGGAAGTGGAATAAAAATAAAAATGGAAGTTGCATAAGATTAAAAATGGAAGTTCATTCAAGAAACCACTATACCATAACGATCTATTCGGAACTTAAATAAAAAAAGAAAAATGAAAAGAAAATGAAATTGAATAAAAATGGAAGTTGAATACATACAAAAATAGAAGTTGCATAAAATTAAAAATGGAAGTCTATTCAAGAAACCACTATACCTTAACGATCTATATGGAAATTACATAAAAAAAGAAATTGATTGGAGATGGAAATTGAATAAAAATAGAAGTTGAATAAAAATAGAAATGGAGACAACATAAAATTAAACATGGAAGTTCATTCAAGAAACCACTATACCTTAACAATCTATTTGGAAATTAAATAAAAATGGAAATTGAATGGAGATTGAAATTGAATAAAAATAGAAGTTGAACAAAAACAGAAATGCAAACTGCATAAAATTAAACACGGTAGTTCATTCAAGAAACCACTACACCTTAACGATCTATTTGGAAATTAAATAAAAAAAGGAAATTGAATAGAAAAGGAAATTGAATAGAAATAAAAGTTGAATAAAAATAGAAATGGAAACTGCATAAAATTAAACGTGGAAGTTCAGTCAAGAAACCACTACACCATAATGATCTATTTGGAAATTAAATAAAAAATGAAATGGAATGGAGGTGGAAATTGAATAAAAATAGAAGTTGAATAAAAATAGAAATGGAAACTTCATAAAATTAAACATGGAAGTTCTTTCAAGAAACCACTATACCTTTACGATCTCTTTGGAAATTAAATCAAAAAAGAAATAGAATAGAAAGGGAAATTGAATAAAAATAAAAATAAAGTTCCATAAAATTAACAATGGAAGTTCATTCAAGATATCACAACCCCTTAACGATCTATTTGGAAATTAAATAAAAATGGCAATTGAATGGAGATGGAAATTTAATAAAAATAGATGTCGAATAAAAATAGAAATGGAAACTGCATAAAATTAAACATGGAAGTTCATTGAAGAAACCACTATACCTTAACGATCTATTTGGAAAGTAAATAAAAATGGAAGTGGAATAAAAATAAAAATGGAAGTTGCATAAAATTAACAAGGGGAGTTCATTCAAGAAACCACTACACCTTAACGAGCAATTTGGAAATTAAATAAAAACGGAAATTGAACGTAGATGGAAATTGAATAAAAATAGAAGCTGAATAAAAATAGAAATGGAAATTGCATAAAATTAAACACGGAAGTTCATTTAAGAAACCACTATACCTTAACGATCTATTTGGAAATGAAATAAAAAATGGAAATTGAATGGATATGGAAATTGAATAAATGTAGAAGTTGAATAAAAATAGAAATGGAAACTGCAGAAAATTAAACGTGGAAGTTCATTCTAGAAACCACTACACCTTAACGAGCTATTTGGAAATTAAATAAAAATGGAAATTGAATGGAGATGGAGATTGAATAAAAATTTTGGAACTTAAATAAAAAAGAAAAATGAATAGAAAATGAAATTGAATAAAAATGGAAGTTGAATACAAACAAAAATAGAAGTTGCATAAAATTAAAAATGGAAGTCTATTCAAGAAACCACTATACCTTAACGATCTATTTGGAAATTACATAAAAAAAGGAAATTGAATAGAAAAGAAAATTGAATAAAATTCGAAGTTGAATAAAAATAAAAATGGAAGTTGCGTAAAATTAAAAATGAAAGTTCATTCAAGAAACTACTATAGCATAACGATCTATTTGGAAATTAAATAAAAAAGGAAATTGAATAGAAAAGGAAATTGAATAAAAATGGAAGTCGAATATAAATCAAAATGGATGTTGCATAAAATTAAGAATGGAAGTTCATTCAAGAAAACACTACACCTTAACGATCTATTTGCAAATTAAATAAAACTGGTAATTGAATGGAGATGGAAATTGAATAAAAATAGAAGTTGAATAAAAATAGAAATGCAAACTGCATAAAATTAAACACGGAAGTTCATTCAAGAAACCACTATAACTTAACGATCTATTTGGAAATGAAATAAAAAAAGGAAATTGAATGGAGATGGGAATTGAATAAAAATAGAAGTTGAATAAAAGTTGAAATGGCAACTGCATAAAATTAAACGTTGAAGTTCATTCAAGAAAGCACTACACCTTAACGATCCCTTTGGAAATTAAATAAAAAAGGAAATTGAATGGACACTGAAATTGAATAGAAAAGAAAATTGAATAAAAATCGATGTTGAATAAAAATAAAAATGAAAGTTCGTTCAAAAAACTACTATACCTTAACGATCTATTTGGAAATTAAATAAAAAAGGAAATTGAGTAAAATTGGAAGTTGAATAAAAATAAAAAGTAAACTTGCTTAAAATTAAAAATGGAAGTTCATTCAAGATACCACTATACCATAACGATTTATTTGGAAATTAAATAAAAAAGGAAGTTGAATAGGAAAAGAAATTGAATAAAAATGGAAGTTGAATAAAAACAAAAATAGAAGTTGCATAAAATTAAAAATGGAAGTCTATTCAGAAACCACCACACCTTAACGATCTATTTGGAAATTAATAAAAAAGAAATTGAATAGAAAAGAAAAGAATAAAATAGATGTTGAATAAAAATAGAAATGGAAACTGCATAAAATTATACATGCAATTTCTTTCATGAAACCACTATACCTTAATGATCTATTTGGAAATTAAATAAAAAAGGGATTGGTATGGAAAGGGAAATTGAATAAAAGTTGAAGTTGAATAAAAATACAAATGGAAGTTGGATAAAATTAAAAATGGAAGTTCATTCAAGAAACCACTATACCTTAACGATCTGTTTGGAAATTAATTAAAAATGGAAATTGAATAGAAAATGAAATTGAATAAAAACGGAAATGGAATAAAAATAAAAATGAAAGTTGCATAAAATTAAGAGTGGAAGTTCATTCAAGAAACCACTACACCTTAACGAACTATTTGGAAATTAAATAAAAACGGAAATTGAATGGAGGTGGAAATTGAATAAAATTAGAAGTTGAATAAAAATAGAAATGGAAACAGCATAAAATTGAACATGGAAGTTCATCCAAGAAACCACTATACCTTAACAATCTATTTGGAAATTAAATAAAAATGGAAATTGAATGGAGATGGAAATTGAATAAAAATAGAAGTTGAATAAAAATAGAAATGGAAACTGCGTAAAATTAAACATGGAAATTCATTCAAGAAGACACTATACCTTAACGATCTCTTTGGAAATTAAATAAAAAAGGAAATTGAATAGAAAAAGAAATTGAATAAAAACGGAAGTGGAATAAAAATAGAAATGGAAGTTGCATAAAACTAAGAATGGAAGTTCATTCAAAAAACCACTACACCTTAACGATCTATTTGGAAACTAAATAAAAATGGAAATTGAATGGAGATGGAAATTGAATAAAAATAGAAGTTGAATAAAAATAGAAATGAAAACTGCATAAAACTAAACACAGAAGTTCATTCAAGAAACTACTATAACTTAACAATCTATTTGGAAATGATATATAAAAAGGAAATTGAATGGAGATGGAAATTGAATAAAAATAGAAATGGAAACCGCATAAAATTAAACGTGGAAGTTCATTGAACAACCACTACACCTTAACGATCTCTTTGGAAATTAAATAAAAATGGAAATTGAATGGAGGTGAAAATTGAATAAAAATAGAAGTTGAATAAAAATAGAAATGGAAATTGCATAAAATTAAACACGGAAGTTCATTCAAGAAACCACTATACCTTAACGATCTATTTGGAAATGAAATAAAAAAAGGAAATTGAATGGAGATGGAAATTCAATAAAAATAGAAGTTGAATAAAAATAGAAATGGAAACTGTATAAAATTAAACGTTGAAGTTCATTCCAGAAACCGCTACACCTTAACGATCCGTTTGGAAACTAAATAAAAAAGGAAATTCAATGGAGATGGAAATTGAATAAAAATAGCAGTTGAATAAAAATAGAAATGGAAACTGCATAAAATTAAACATTGAAATTCATTCAAGAAATCACTATACCTTGACGATCTATTTGGAAATTAAATAAAAAAGGAAATTGAATAGAAAAGGAAATTGAATAAAAATGGAAGTTGCATGAAAACAAAAATAGAAGTTGCATAAAATTAAAAATGGAAGTCTATTCAATAAACCACTATACCTTAACGATATATTTGGAAATTAAATAAAAAAGGAAATTGAATAGAAAAGGAAATTCAATAAAAATGGAAGTGGAATACAAATCAAAATGGAAGTTGCATAAAATTAAGAATGGAAGTTCATTCAAGAAACCACTACACCCTAACGATCAATTTGGAAATTAAAAAAAAAAATGGAAATTGAATGGGGATGGAAATTGAATAGAAAAGAAAATTGAATAAAAATCGATGTTGAATAAAAATAAAAATGGAAGTTGCATAAAATTAAAAATGAAAGTTTATTCAAGAAACCACTATACCTTAACGATCTATTTGCAAATTAAATAAAAATAGAAATTGAATATGTTAGGTTTTATTCTTGGCAATCCCGTTTGACAAAACTCCTTTCAGTTGTATTTATTTTCGCACTTTTATTTCAGTGAGGCTATGAGTGTTTTAGATGCGAATCCAACCCGAATTGTGCTTTTCAGAGAAGTTTGTGATGCTAATACTTTCAAGATTGCCACTTCGCTGATTATGATGGGGCTCGAGCGGGGATTGGAAGCTCTCAGCATCTCTGCAGTCGCCGGTAAAAATACTGGAAGGTGTGATTTTACGCTCGAGCGGATTCTCCTACGCTGGGGGTCGAGGGGGCAGCGCCCCTTGGCGGGTCCGGGGCAGCGCCATGGCGGGGTCGAGGGGGAGCGCCCCCGAAGCAAAATGCAAAAATGCATTCAAAGTTGCCTATCCGATCATGTTATATTTTTCCAGTTTTTCCAGTTTTGGCCTTTCCGCTCGAGCGGGCAAATGGACGCTCGAGCGGGGATTGGAAGCTCTCAGCATCTCTGCAGTCGCCTGTAAAAATACTGGAAGGTGTGATTTTACGCTCTAGCGGATTCTCCTACGCTCGAGCTCATCTTCTCAAGGCACATGCTTTCTTTTTTTAAAAGGAGTGCCGGTGCCTCCCCACGGTGAAACACTAGGCGCGAACAAAGCCCTTATCTAGCAATTCCTGGAAGTTGAACTTCACTCAACCAACCTCTGCTGGAGCAAAACGGTAAGGTGCCATAGAAATCGGCGGGCGTACCAGGGACAAAAAAAAAAAAAAACAACTAAATCAATAAAAACTCTATCTCTCGTGAGGTGGCAAACTAACAGATCTTCGGGAAAAACATCCGATACTCACAAACGCACCCCCGGCAATACCATGCTGGTCTCCCACTCCTCACCAACTCTCATAAGCTAGTAAAAGTTAGACTACTAAGCTCAACTTCGCCCACCCCCCCCCCCCCCCCCCCCCCCCCCCCCCCCCCCCCCCCCCCCCCCCCCGCGATCATACCCCGGTGGCAAACACTACCAACCCTGTGGGCGGGGTCCTCCCAAGAAATGGAACCACTCCCCGTCTCAAGTAACACAAAACGTGACCCTCTGGCGGTAGCAATCATAACAGCCGGTATGAAACGATAACCAGTCATACCCAAATAACATCAAAACCCTTCATGGGGCATGACAACAACGGAAGGAAAGCCTATAATCGGCGACCTCTATATCACATCCTCCTAACACCCTGTTTCAGGATTACTCACCACCCAAAGGACGATACCACACAAATAGGAAGATGCTAACTGTGCTAACTCAATCCAAAACAGATGCAAATGCAGCAGATACAAAAGAATGAGATGCAACCGGGGGTGTCTATCAACACACTAGCACTGAGTTGCAAAACAGAAAAGTACTCTCACACCGATGGAGCCGTATAAATCCTGCGCGGTAACGCATACGCGTCCGTAGGCGCCCTGGTCCTAACCTGCTCACCTCTCGGATCCACAAAAGCAAAGACTGCTGCACAGAGCTGATGACGAAACTCCCGGTTGGCCCTCGAGGCCTGCACAGGACCGAGCTGGCTGAAAACCCTGCGTCTGCCTAGAACCAGCGCTCCGAAGTGGCACTACTGTGGGCAAACCCTCTTATGTGCCCAGGTTGTCCACACTGATTAACAAAATCAAGAGCTGCCACCTGCGCAAAACTCTGACCTCGGCGGTCTAAGCTGAAGAAGAAGCAGCTTTTCTGACACCCACCCTTCTGGCGGGCAAACAGAAAACCTTGTGACCCAGCTGGCCACACTTGTAACAGTTGAATTCTCCCTGACTGCCTCTCCCCGAGCCCTACACTAAGGCACTGGAAAAGGTCGATCTAGAAGACTGCACCTGAAGACTGCTGAGGGTTATAACCCTTCTGTCTCCTGCCATCACTCTGACTATCGCTGGCTCCTCTTGTGAGCCTCTCTGCCCCTCATCCTCCTCCGTGCATCATAAGCTCTATGAGCTGCAGCGTCCACTAGGTTGTCCTATACTCTCGAATATAATGCCGAGCGCAACTCTCAACTTGAGGCCCGCCTCAAACTTTCGCTCAAGACTCATAACAACGGCGTTCCCTCAGACGGCCCACCATTCAGGTGCCAAACCTAGACAGACTGGTAAAAGTAGCCTCAAACTCGGGCCACTGACCAAGCCCTGCTGATTAAGCGGCTAAACTGATCCCTCAGCTTCTCCTAGCTGCTGCAACGACAAAAACCTTCTCCTGAAAAAGCATGTTATAAACGGCCTCCCAGTACCACCAACACGAGCCTTCTCGTATTTCCACCATTACCCCGCATCTCCTTCAGTTGGAAAGTGGCCAAGGTCACTTTCAAGTGCTCTCGTCCCTCGATGCCAACAATCTCAAACGCTTCGTTTGTCTGTGTCGAGCCATTCATCTGCCTTAAGCGGCTCTTTAGGATCCCCGATAAACTCGTTCCGGATTACACGGAAAGAACTCCCTCTTCAAGAAGGAAAGGCCCTGCCTCAGCTGCCTGATTCCGCAGCTCTAAGAATCCAAAGCTCCTGCTATCTCTCTGGCCAAGGCACCCATAGCCCTGCGACCTACTGGCTCGGCCACATAGCCTGCCAACTACTCCTGCACTGCCGGAATCTCACCGTAACGGTACTTCCTGCCTCGCAGGTCCTACCACGCCTAGCACCTCTTCCTCGTCCTGACCATCCTAATAAGCAACACAGAACGTAGCACATTCATAGGTGTGCGAAACTAATCACTCACGTCCTAAATGCATGGACAACTGTAATTTCCTCCCACATAACACATAAACACATAAGCACTTACGAACTTCATTTCCGATAATGATAGTCCCCGAGACGTTCTAGAGTTCCGGTTAGAAACAGAGCATGATCAAGTGCTTTTCCAAACAAGACTCCAGAAAACTCAAGGATCCATCAACATCCTACGAAATTAAAATCCCATACCCACATAGTCAACATAGCATGTTTATCAATTGAGCTGGATATCGGCATAGGCACCATAATAGATCACTACACTAGAGTTACTCTATCAAGCGAGATCAAACCCATATTGTTGATCACTCAATCCTTCCCACGTACCCAAAGTATTCATTACCCGGTACGCTCTGATACCAAGTTGTAACGCCTGCCTAAAATAAATACACATTTAAACCACAAGATAAGAGAGCGAGAGTTGATAAGAAAATAACTAACTACACCTTTCTTAATCATCTCCATAGAATATTCCATTAAGTGTAAGGGTATATTCGAGCATGTTTAATGCTGCCCATAACAAAAATGCCCTACGGGAGGCTTACAGCTTCTCAAGTTAATCACTTGTTTAAACAAAAGGTTCTAATCGTTTACACATTAAGCCGCTTGGCTTGAAATTACATGTAATACATCAAAAGTACACAAACAGCAAAAACTAATGCCGCGCCACTAAGCCCTCCAGCTTTGTCCTTGTGACGTGTGGCATGTCCTTCTGTAACCATGAAATGACTATTCCCCATATAGGGGTGAGCCACAGCCAGATAAGAATATAACACTAAACCACCATGAACAATGACTAAAAACATTAGCATTGAATAGTTGGTCATCACTGATTCAATCACATAAATTACATTTTATGGTTCAACCGACTTACAAGTCCTCAAGTTACTGTTTCAATTTTCCCTTATTTCAACAGACTAAAGCGATGCTAGCTCTATCACATCATTTGCCACAGTATCGTATAAAAAATACTATTATCTCACAAATTCAGAGGTAAAGGCAATAAAAGCACTATATCCACTAATCTCACAAATATTATATCAATACATATCCACAGACTAAGGCTGACAAAGCTGTATCCACAACTCTATAATCAGCAGATATGTATATCAACAATATCCACAGATAAGCATAACAAGCTGTATCCAACTTGCACTCGCAAAGATAAGCATAATGACCAGCTCTATCTTCAAACTTCTCTACGAACACACATATGAGCTCTAACGTCTAGTAGGTACATCTAGGCGCTATCTCATCTCCAAATACCTATCCGGTGACTTACTGGATTCTCAGAGGTCCATCCCTATCTTCCAACCTAACCCGCGGAGTCACACTCCGCCTATCTCCTACCCCTCAACACATAACGTATAATAAACACATTTAAGGTTCCTCTATGATACAATCACACAATACAAACAATTAATGTATTTAGCAACCTGTCAAGTCATCATAACACATTCCCATTGATTAGTTATCAGCTTTGCCCTAATCACATATAACATTAGTCTACACAATCACGACTACTCCTCCACCGATAGCCCAAAGCAAGTTATTTCTAAACAGACAAAAAATGCAGCAAAATGGATATTCAATTCACACAATTTATTTTGCACTTCCATTTCTTCATCAATTAATTATCTTCGATTAATTAAACAATGTAAAATTAAGTCCCATCAATCTTTCCACTTCAATTAAACACCCAATATTCCAACCCTTAAGGTCCCACTATTTTCATCAAATGATCTCAACAATCCATTCCCATTTTTTTTCTATCGCCAAAACACATGCACATCTCATGGTTTAGTTATGCAATATAAACCTCCAACTTTTTGTAAAATTACACAAAAGCCCCAAACTTTCAACAAAAATTACCAAAACCAAGCCAACATCTCAAAAAATACCAAAAATTTAAAAGACAAAAACCCATAGAGAGGAGTAGGATATCCCTACCATCAAATTCGATCCCCAGAAAGGAGAGACGACAAAACCCAACGTGCTCCAAAAAACCTGTGATTTTCAAGATTAAAATGAAGCCCTCGACGATCAACAACTTTTTTGTTAAAGGCCAAAGGTGAGTAAATCACTCCTACTAGATCAAAACCTAGAGAGAAGGTAAGTATCTGAGGAGGAGGCTCAACAATGGTGATTTTGGAAAAGTAAGAGAGAGAGAGAAAGCAAAAAGTGATTTTGAAAAGTCAGCAATTTCGGGACTTAAAACCCAGTCTTCCGCTCGAGCTTAAAACACCCCGCGTCGAGCGGGCCACTCACAGACTTCCGCTCGAGCGCCGAACCTCCCGCCGAGCGCAGAATGCACTCGCCCAGCACTTTTGCAGAACCAGGCCACCCCTCGGCCTCCCACCCTAACCTCAGCTCGCTCCACCAACCTCCCCGACAGTTACCGCTGCGCCCACGCTCCCCCTACGCCCGGCACATCAAAACCGACACCTCACCTAACCCCCTCACCTCCATCTCACACATACTGCACAGGACATGATAGAATCAATGATAATAGAGCAACTACGCGATACATGCCCATACGGATCTACGCTCGAGCGCCAACACCTCCGCTCGAGCGTACAGGCAAAATCTGGGCAACTAGTTTTGGTTTCTAACTCAACCAGCCTGTAACAAACCGTCAACACATCCTATAATAAATACAAGTAAGAAGGATGTAAACAAGATATAAACAACTACCAACATCACGGACACATGTCCGGATCACTATATAACAAGGGAAACCCGGGATCGCTATAACCTTATTGAACGCAACCTCTATTGCCTCTTCCAACCCATCTTCACCTCGGAATTGTTCTTTACGATGAGCCACCCAGAATCCGCCAAAGCTTCAGGCTCGAATTCTTCAGAATCCACAACTGAAGAATAACTCTCTCTTTTGTGTATAACAAGCAAACCTTTGATGTACTCTCTTTAGATCATAGGTTGAATACTCAAAATAAAACATCAAAGAAAACTAGCAAATCTCTCCAGATATAAACCTTAAGATCCAAAAATAAGATCTGGAGCAGTTCCATCAATCACTTAAGTTTTGGAGAAAACAAGTATTTATAGAGAACCAAAAGAAATCCTAATTTCAGAAGAAAACCAACTCTTGAATCAAATCTGGAAATCTGGATTGCGCGGTCCGCTCGGAGCTCAACACAGCCCGCTCGAGCGGACTGACCAAAAAACTGGCGTGCGAACAAAACTGAGATGA
>NW_021035080.1:0-10764 GCF_004153795.1 Camellia sinensis
GGAAAGGTCCCCTCAAATTATATCAAATGAGGGTTCTAACAGGCCCAAACAAAAGTTCTATCAGATTGAATCAGGAAAAAGTTTTCTCAATGGGGTATTTTTGGTTCTGTAAGGCACACTTCGTTGCATAGGTACGTAGTCGATAGTTTCACAACTGTTCAAAGTTCATCAGTTCTCAAAATCATATCGGAGTCATTTATCACAACTGTTCATGCCAAAGTATTTCAAATCATGTACAATATGGCATTGTTCACATAAGTTCAGGTGTAGTTGCATATGCAGGCGTTCATATCAGGAGGTATATATCATAATCAGTATAGAAATTCTCAAATAGGTCTTATATGCAAGCACATGGTACACAGTAACACATTAAACAAAGTTCTTCGGTTACGCATTATATAGGATTTGTTACGCAGAGGTTCCAAATTAGTCACAAAAACATAGGTTTACGAGTCAAGCTTAACATAGTCACATAGTTCAATCAATTTTCTACCAATCCAAATACATGATCTCGCAATTTATAGAGTTCGTCATTTAGGGTGCTCAACCCGGTCACACAATCACAGAGTCATAATTCCAGTGGTTTAGTCATTGAAGACAGTAATATAACAAATCACCATGAGCATAGGTTTAGACGTACATGTGCATGTGCAGAGTTAGTTGATATCCTAATACATATTTCACAAATTCCCCAAATGGAGCATATACATTCAATGAATACGGTCTCGACCATGTGGGTCTAACCAGTCTGGATGCACATGCAGCAGATACGAAAGAAGATGCCGATCCGAATCAATTATACCCCAAACAAAGATATACACATGTACTAATTCAGAATCAATCAACACATAAGCATTCGTTTATAAATAGTATAGATACCTGGGATAACGTTCGCAGTATTTTGAGCGCTTTCTGAGATGAGTGTGATTACTCTATCCTGATTAGCAATTCCTACCATTGGTACGAATCTAGCTGAGGCAGAAGATTTATTCGCGTTCCGTTCAATTCGGGGACAGTTCCTTACCATATGGTCCATTCTACCACACCTATAACAAGCCGCAGAAATTCGATAGCAAACTCCTCAGTGTTTCTTACACTGGTGGTGGCAAAGGTTCTCGCCGTAGTGGCAACTGACGTTATTGTCTTAAAATCTCTGCCATTTCTTGTACTATTCTTTGCAGTCTATCAAGTTGGGCTATGGAAGAGTCTGCCAACTCGTATGCCCTTACTTTATCCATGTTCTACACAAATTCTTATTAAGCCTTGCTAAATACCGAGATGCCCAATACAAAAATAAACACAGATACACATGCGTACATTCGCACATAGGCACATTATTATATTCCCATTTTATGTATCGTCAAGGCACAATTAATCGCATACGTAACAGATGATTGCATACTTATCAGATATTGCATGCTGAACATTTACTAAGTAGTTATATACTCAAATCATGTTCATATTTCACATAGACACCCATTTGCAGAATCGAATGCACAAAAGCAACTTTTCATGACTCATTTGTTCATGTATGTGCATTATAACAAAACAAACTTGTTGTACACATTAATGTAACAATTCGTATATCATATAATCACATGTTCTCACCATCTGATTAAACTTGCATTATACTTTATACAAAAGATTCACAGGTATGCATATACAAAAGAGCATACGTATTCAAATATTTTGCAATGCAAGCAATTCACAAACTTATAGCACATAATCGTTCATATCAAAACAGTTAGGCATATTCTCGATGCGTCCAAATTCATACTTATCACATGAATGCATCCTAGATCTTTTCTAGATGCTTATTGCTCTTTTCATTCATGTCAAAACGGCCTCTAGCCCATCCATTTACTCTTGTCAAAACGGCCTCTGGCCCTTCCATTTATTCTTGTCAAAACGGCCTCTGGCCCATCCATTCATTCTTGTCAAACGACCTCTAGCCCATCCATTCATTCTTGTCAAACAGCCTCTGGCCCATCCATTCATTTAGTATAAGAAACATTGTCCACCAATCAAATCAACGAAACTTATAAAACTTACATGGACGTAAGCAATTGGACAATAACATATTTCAGATATCTTCGTTAGATATTACTCACAGTGATCGGCAAATTGATTTGCCCTGGAGCTTGACCCTACACATCACATAACACATATGGGTCACAACCGATTCAATCCATTCTTAATTCGCATATTCCTCTTTAGGCTTAATTCTTATTCTTCTAACTCATTTACAATGCTAAATGTATGCCTAAGAGTACTTAGAAGTGAAAGGGAACAGAAAATGGAACACAGAATGCATTTTCAAAATTTTAGGAAACAGGGTCCCTGCTCGAGCGTGGACTTCCCCGTTTGAACGGACCCATGAGGTTTGCAAAAGTGCTGGATGCATCAAAATTATGCTCAAGCGTTAAGTCTAGCACTCAAGCTGAAGGTCTGTCTACATAGCTCCCCGCTCGAGCATGAACTTCCCCGCTCGAGCGAACATCCAAGTCTGCCAAAATACTGGGAGCACGGAATTCACGCTCGAGCGTCGGTTTCCCCGCTCGAGCGGACATCAAATTTTCTGGGTTTTCCAAAACATGTTCTTAAGTTCCAATTCGACATTCAATGGTTCTAGATGCATGCTTTTGGCTCAAACTTCATATAATCATATATTAACATGGTACCAACACCAAATTACAACACAATGGAGCTCAATTTCACAAATTAATCATATGCATGTCCCAATCTACACCAAATTCACTTTTAACATAACAATTTTATGCATTCAAGCTCATACTTCTTATGAATGGTACATACATGTGAGATATAACTTCCATTTCAACTCAAATTGTACAAATGGTGGTCACAAGCATGGATTCTAGCCAAGATTCTACATGGATCATATTTTTCATGCTCAACTATACCAATTCATGGCAATTATACACATGCATGCATTCCATGACTTCAAATTCATCAAATACAACATAATTCTTGTTCTTGATCACCCTTCAACTTTGAATTCACAAAATCACAAGATTAAGCTCATGAATTTATAATCAATTACTCACCTAGAAGCTCAATCTTCCCAAAAGAAGCAAGTTCTTGAGCCTAGCCCTTCAAAGCTTGAGCTCTTTAGCAGAATCTTCAAAATTGAACCCTCTCTCTCTCTAAATCCGGTTCTCTCTCTCTCCAGAGAAGAATTTCGGATGATGAGCTCAAAAAGGAACAAAGCGAGGGTGTATAATGGCCTCTAAAAGCCCCCTCTCAAATACATTATTCTAATGTAAAATAATTGAGCACTAACCCATTAATTTAATCTAGTTAATTTGATCCAAATCAATTTTCAATTAAATTTCACCGTAGGCTCTAAAAATTACGCCAATCACAATGACGCAGTCAATTTCGGGTTCTGTGGCCGATAAGGCCTTCAATTTAATTTCCAAAGCAGATAATCCAATAGATATTCCTACGGTGAACAGATAGAAATTCAAAACCACATATATTCACATAATTGGCACACAAAATCATATCAGACACATAATCAAATTCATAATAAGGACCAATTAACATAATACGAAATAGGGTTATCACACATCTACAACTTCATTTGCGATTAACACACTATCTAAAATGTACCTACCACTCACAAAAGCAGACTGTACCTCGCTAATCACAGATGGAAGAACTCTCTTAAGCCTCCTGGAAAGCACATTTGCTAAGACTTTATAGACAGAACTAACCAAGCTGATAGGTCCATAATCTCCCAAGCCTATAGGATTATCCTTCTTAGGAATAAGAACGATGAAAGAGTTGTTAACCCCTCTGGATAGCTTACCATTATGGTGAAATTCATTCACCAGTTATAGGATCTCCCTTTTCAATATAGACCAACACCTTTGAATGCAAGCAAGGTTAAATCCATCTGGGCCTGGGGCTTTGTTCCTATCACAGTCTTGCACTGCTTCCCATACCTCATCTTCAAAGAATACAGCTTCCAAGTTACCAACATCCATAGAGCTAATAACAGCAAAAGGGCCTAAAATTTTTGGCCTAAACTTCCATTTCTCAGAGAACAACAGACTGAAATGCCTAACCACTTCTTGCTTCACCACAGCTGGATCCTCCACTCTCCTACCCTCCACAACAACAAAGTCAAGCAAATTCTTTCTCTGCCTTCTGCTAGCCATAATGTGAAAGTACCTAGTATTTTTATCACCAGAATGAGCCCACTTCTGCCTAGACTTTTGATGCCATAACTTTTTCTTGCTCCTACTAAGCTGCCACACCTGGCTTCTTACTTCTCTTCTTCTCTTAAAATCCTGTTCATCAAGGGACCTAGACTCTACCTTCAAATCCCATTCATGTAGCTCTTCCTCTGCTGTCTTTAACTGAGTGTCAATATTGCCAAACACATCCTTATTCCACACCCTTAAGTGACTCCTAAGCATGTTCAATTTTCTCATTACTCTAAACCCTGTCCACCCTTGAACTTGTGCTTCCTCTCACCTCTTTTTAACTTCTGACATGAAGGATGGATGAGATAACCAGGCATTGATAAATTTAAATGGCTTTGGTCCCCAATCCCTATCATCTTCCTTTATCAAAATGGGGCAATGGTCTGAGATTGTCCTAGGTAGACCCCATTGCTTAAACGAAAACTTTTCCATCCACTTCAAATCTAACAGGAATCTATCCAATCCTACTCCACATATTCCCATCCAGAGCATTGCACCAAGTATACTGCCTACCTAGCAAAGGCATATCAATTAATTCCAATTTTTTCACAAACTCATTAACGTCCTTCATCCCCCTTTCTCTAGATGAGCAACATTTCCTCTCACCCATATATCTAATCTCATTGAAGTCCGCTCCCACACACCACGGGTTTGGAAAATGTTGGTGGATACTCACCAGAGAGTCCCATAACTGTCTCCTCCTAAGAACCTTATTAGGAGCATAGATATTCACAAGAGTGCACTGAAAAGAATTACTAGACATACCTGATAATATGATGAAATTTTTGCTGCTGCTGCAGCAGCCCTTAAGCTCGAAGACTTGTGGCTTCCAAATACACAAAAGGCCTCCAGCACTTCCTTCTAAATCTACTAACAGAAATTCCAATTCTTCATAAGGCCAAATAGTTTTCACAAAATGATCATCCATAGAGCTTCTTTTAGTCTCCTGAAGAAAGAGCACATCAACACATCTCTCCCTCACCAAGCTCTTTATATTTCCTCTTTTTTCTGGCCTTCCCAGCCCTCTAACATTCCAAGATAAAATCTTCATGATAAACACACTACTTACACCCAATCCCCTTCAAACAGCCAGCTAAGCTCTGGTTGCCCTCTGTTCACCTTCAATTCTGCTCAAATCCTTCTCTTCCAGCTCCACGATTCTGTTCACTACCTCTTCCTCTTTGCCTTGGCAATCCACTCCTAATATAGTGCCTACTCTCACAGTTGACATAGCCTCCGCAATCAGTTGCCTCCTTCTGTTCGCTGCCTGACTCTGGGAAGTAGTCATGAAGAAAGCTGCTACATCAGCAAAAGCTCTGAGAATAGCTCCCCGTTGAAAGCCCAGCCTGCCAAACACGCCTCGCCTACACTCGATACCTTTTTTCCATGACTTTTCCCTTTTTTGCACTGCGTCTTCCTTTAGATTACTCCCTTTTGTAGTCCGTTTGACCATGTTTATGAGAGTTGTTTGGGCTACATTTGGCCTAAGCTGAGTCTGGGCCAAATTTTCACTCAGATCTGACTCCATCCCCTGAACCAGTCCACTGGGCTCAACCCCCTTTTGCACTCCCTCAATTAAAACTTCCAAATTTATACTGGGCCTTGCTTTTACTGGCCCACTCAACTCCCTTAAGAGACCTGTGCTACACATAGCCTCATCTATAATTTGAACTTCGTTCATGATTAACTAGCGGGAGTTGACATCCTGCTCCACCCCTCTCGCCTTGGAACATGCACCTTCATAGCCAGTCCCCACGCTCCTCCCTAAGTCAACCACTGCATTTGCATGCTTACCATCATTATCCCTACCTTGCACCTCAGAACTGCCCATCACAGTCTCCATAACCCTACTAGCCACCTCAAATCCATCACTCACCAACCTCTCTCTTCCCGCAGATGCTTTCCTTACACTCTTGCTTCGTCCACCATTGCCAAACAATTGGTCTACCTCTTCTTTGCCATTGGAATGCAATCGGCCTAGATCTTTCCCTCTGCTCTCAGAATGACTAGGAAATAAGCACCTGGGCAACTCTTCACAGACTCTAACTGGAATATGACAACCTTTGTGCCCCAGAAAAATTGTTGTATTGATCCACTCCAAACATCTCGTAATCACTCTAACCTTAGTTTGTTGAAAAGTTATTGGATTGTTGATATCCTCCTCAAATTGAACTACCTTCCCCCAATAACTACCTATGCTGCGAACTGTTGTGGTGCTCCATAAATTAATGGGAATGCCAAAACAGTTCAACCAGATGCACCTCTCTTGCTCTAAAAACTGGCCTTTTTTCCACTCATTGATGGATTCACACCACTGTTTTCCCCATCTCTGCAGCTTTCTCTTTCCTTCCTGCACCCGTTCTCTTGCAACTACATCCCCCATTCCTCTACTTCTCATTTCCTCTCTGAAATCCTTGAAGGCTAAGAAACTACTCAGCTGAACTACTAAACTTTCACTCCTCCACCCATTCCCTTCCGCATAAGCTTTTAACACCACCCTTTCTCTGTCTCTGGCATCATCACTTAGTAATCCCTCTGCATAGGATTTTTGGACTGCGTTACCTTTTCACTTCTTTGAGTGCACCCACCGATTGTCTACTCGACCTTCATCTCCTCTACTCAACCTCTTAGGCTTCTGCTGCCCCACTGTCTGAGGCTTTTGATACTCTGCACACTTAACCCTCAGTGCCTTGTTCCCATACCACAAGCCATCTACCTTCTGTATCGCCACCCATGCAGCCACCTCACAGTCGTATCTTACAAACCCAAATCTGGATTTTGAAGCTTTCCTCCTCTTACCTGGGATAAACACATCTTTGACTAGACCAAACTTTTGAAAAAGATTGAACAAACCTTTAGAATCCATTGAATCAGGGATATTATCCACGAAAATGGTGATCAAGACTCCCTCCTTGGTATCTCCCAGTTGGCTTCCCACTTTTCTCCTGCGTAACACTGGGTTCCAGCCCCCCCCCCAATCCATCTTATTTCTCTACCAGGTTATTAACACCAACTTGTAAATGACAAAATGGTACATGTCATCTTTATGATTCATAAAAAAGTGTTAACTTTACTTTGAAATGACAATAGAAAGAATGAATTATAAGAAAGCTCCCCCATAAACTTTGCTTGTCTCAAATTTTAATTTCTGTATTGGTTCATCTTGTCTGCTTGCACCTCAATGTTGTCTTACCTCCACGTAAATAAAATGGCTTTGAAGGTATGGAATCTGCTAGTGGTCTGGATGTGTACACCTATGAAGAACTGGAGTCTATCACAAAGGGATTAAGCACTGAAAACTTTATCAGGGATACCCAATTTGGAAAAGTGTTCCGGGGCAAAATTCAACATGGTTTGGGAGCCCAAGAGGTTACGGTTAAAATTTGGGAAGATTGTAAGATAAGTGTGGGGATATATTTTCTGAGTACCAACACGTGGCATGGTGACGCCGACGTATCAGCCGACGTGCCACGTGTCGTGGTAGTTATGCCGAGGTTATCTTAGATAGGCCGAGGTTGACTCCGAAGATATCGGAATCCGAGATAAGCGGATAAGGGACAAGAGTCCTAGAATGATGAGGGAACTCAACTTGGATATGGACAAGAGTCCTAGATAAAAGAGAAGACTTCTGCTAAGATAAAGATAAAGCTCTTAGGGAGTATATCTTTATCTCTTGAGGAATCCAAAGTAAGTACTAAATTGGAGTCCATAGAAGTCAGGCTTCTAGTAGGACTTGGATTGAGTAAACTATAAAAGAGAGGCACCCCCGTGGGTCTAAGGTACGCAGTTTTATACTCAAGCTTGTGAGTTTAGCACTTGATTATCTTTGAGAGATATACTGACTTGATCGTCGAAGTGCCCCCGGGTGGAAGAACCACCGCCGGAGCCTTTTCTTTTTGTTACAGGTCTGTTAAAGCCATCTATTCTGTCGGTGCTCTCCAGCTTATTACTAGGTGGGCAGTATGGTCAGAAAATTACCCATACAATTTGGCGTCGTCTGTGGGAACTTAGAAGAATAGATGGCCAGTGACGGACAGAGGGAAAACACTGGGGGCGACACTCCTGCTGGGAGTGGCAGACCAATTGATCTTGATTTTGAAGGAGACAACCATAACACAGAAACTCATGGCCAGGGCCACGGAGAGAAAGACGTCGGCCAGGAGGGCAATACTTCAAAGAAGACAGACCAAGACAAGTACTATAACAAAGATAACCTTCAGGTATGGAGGGATAGGTGCCTACGGAGGGATGAGGAAGTAAAAGACTTGGCAAACAAGTTGGCAGACCTACAGTCAGTGGTCAACTTCATGATGCAAAATAATGTCATGCAGCCACCATACCCGCTGTAGGATACACCGATGCCAGCAACCCATGGCCAGAAGGGAGGAAGAGGAATAATCCCCGAAGTCCCTCAGCACACCAGGAGCGGAAAGCACTCTCACCG
Organism: Camellia sinensis; assembly: GCF_004153795.1. Lineage (NCBI taxonomy): Eukaryota > Viridiplantae > Streptophyta > Magnoliopsida > Ericales > Theaceae > Camellia > Camellia sinensis. The sequence continues at coordinate 8,677 of NW_021035080.1, forward strand.
ACCTTCCAGGAAAGGCGGACGAGAGGAACTGAGACAAGAAGAGTCCCGAAGGACACATCGAATGAAGGATCCAGGGCATAAAGAACATCGGCATGTTCAAGGGCAGGCACTCTGCTTTGACACAATCCATGGAGAAAGATCGAAACGGGCCCACCACGAGGCCGAAAGTAGTGTGCCTAAAAGATTGAAGTCCAGAGATAGCCGAGCTACAGGTAGGAGTAAGGAAGACTTGAGGGATTACCTCAAAAGGAGGCAGCAGAATGTTGAAACCGATGTGACATCCCCAGTTAAGCCGAGAACACCGTTCTCAGTGGAACTGGACAAATTTGAAGCACCAAAGAGATTCAGTATGCCAAGGTTCCAAATTTATGATGGTAAGTCAGATCCCAACTTTCATGTCAGACTTTACCTGAACTCAATGGCATTATACAGTGGGAACGAGCCGTTGCTCTGCAAAGTATTTCCCTCATCCTTTGGGGAAATTGCATCTGATTGGTTCCATAAACTACCGAAGGGAAGCGTAAAGACATAGGAAGGCCTGGCCGAGATGTTTGTGGCCAGGTTTGTAACGAACAAATTACAGCCCTTGAGGGTCGATGCCCTGATGGCATTAAGAATCACCAAGGAAGAAGGCCTTAGGGCCTACGCGAAGAGGTACTACGAGGTGTTCAATCGAATACCCGAATGCAACCAAGAAGTGGCGGTCGTGTCTTTCAAGAACGGCCTGAAAGATGACTACCCACTATGGAAGTCTTTGGCAAAAACATTGCCAAAAAGCATGGAGGAACTCATGGCGAGAATCGAGAAGTACGCCAGAGCCGAGGAAGATACGTCGGGAAACAAAGAGATGAAGCAGGAGAAGGGAAACGGCTCACCGAAGCGAGGCCGAGGTACCAACGGGCCGACCAAATAAGAAACAGAATTGAAGGGTAAACAGGCAGTGACGACGGTGTTCCGAATCCCTATCCATAAAGTCCTGGACCAAATACGAAATCAACCCTATTTCAGGGCATCGGCAAGAGCACCAGGGGAATTTATGGGAAGAAACGTTGGTAGGCGCTGTGCTTACCATAATGAAGAAGGACACCCAACTCAGGGTTGCAGAGCCTTAAAAGCACACTTAGAAGACCTAGTAAGGCAAGGCCATCTGAGAGACCTTGTTGATGAGGCCAGGACAAGAGAAGAACAGGCAAGATTGCCTCAAGCACCAGCAACACCGCCTCCCCCAGCACAGCAACCACAGGCGGGAGGACCACGGGTGGTTAATGTAATCCACTCAAAGGTGAACGAAAGCGACATTCAGGGAGAAACCCAAAGAGTAAAACACCTGCAGCACGTGAACCAGGTCGGATACAAAAGACCTCGGCCTGAAGAATGCCAAGGATCGATGATAACTTTTACTGAAGCCGACCTGGAGTTGGTCCAACATCTGCATAATGATGCCTTGGTAGTATCGCTCCAGGTTGGGAAATGCCAAGTGAAACGCATCCTGATAGATCAAGGCAGCTCTTGTGACATCATGTACGTCAGATGTTACAAGGAGCTGGGCCTTCACCCTGACGACCTGGAACAATCCAGCAACCCTATGGTTGGCTTCAATGGAACGCCGACATGGCCACTGGGCACAGCAAGCGTGGAAGTACAGGCTGGTACTAAAAAGATCAAGACAGAATTTATGGTGATTGACACACCCTCGCCATATAACATCATCTTTGAAAGACCATGGTTGGATGCAATGGGGGCAATTCCCTCAACACTGCATCAACTACTATGGTTCCCAACAGAGCATGGGATTGAAGAAGTCAGAGGGGATCAACTGCAGACAAAAACTTGCTCCATGGCAGCAATGAAGACTACTTGCAGCATTCGAAAACCAAAAGAGGCAGAGATTGAAGACGAGGACATGGAGGTCCTAGAAGATGTCGGCAAGGAGCCAACCGAAAAGAGTGAAGAGACACTAAAGAAAATCCTTGTCCAGGAGGGCGACGAAGAACGCTTCTTTCTTCTCAGCTCAGGCTTAGCCGAAGAAGAGGAAAGAGAACTGGAAGATTTTTTAAGGGCAAACATAGAGGCGTTCGCCTGGACACC
>NW_021035082.1:0-23525 GCF_004153795.1 Camellia sinensis
AGAGAGAGAGAGAAATCCTCACACAAAAATGCATGCCGCCACATGTGATTCTTATTAGAGTATCACATATTGAATAGAATCCAATACCTCGACAAACATTACAAGAAGTACCGAGCTGTACGAGGATCCCCACAGAGGTCCCCCGCGGACTTGTTACAGTGGCCTTTGGCGCGAGTCATGGGTTTTCCTAAATTTCCCAAAAAATATTTAGGTGGCGACTTTGTATCTGGCAAAGCAGTCCATTTTTGGTAATTTGATTCAAAATTGATTTTCCAAAAGATTTACCAGATTTGGACTCTTTGGTGATTATCTATTTCACATTGCACTTGTGAGATTAGATTCAAAATTGCGGAAGTCTGATATTATAGGGCCTATTCGACTCCCGAAAGAGGGCGGGAAAAGTCGAGCTACATGAGCATATCAACATAGATTTTGTAGTTGGACTTACAACAACACAACGGGATAATGACGCGATTTTGGTGGTTATTGATAGGTTGACCAAATTTACACACTTTATCCTTATGTGCACAGGCAACTCAGTTAATTATTTAGCAGAGTTGTACATTAGAGACATAGTTCGACTTTATAGGGTTCGGGTGACTATTATTTCAGATAGAGATCTTCGTTTTACCGTCTTGTTGTGGAAAAGCTTTCAAGAGTCGTTGGGAACTAAATTGATTCTTAGCACCGCTTATCACCCTCAAATAGATGGGCAATCTGAGCACAATATGTAGATTTTGGAGGACATGCTTAAAGTTTGTGTCCTTAATTTCAAGGGGTCTTGGGAGAGACACTTACCATTGATTGAGTTTGCCTATAACAGTTATCAGGCGAGTATTGGAATGGCACCGTTTGAGGCCTTGTATGGTTGACCTTGTAGATCACCTGTTTGTTGGGTCGAGATGGGAGATACACCAATGTTGGGTTCAGAGTTGGTTTGAGAGACGACCAAGAAAATTACTCTCATTTAAAAGAGGTTAGCTACGACTCAAAGTCGATAGAAGAGTTATGTCAATAAGAAGAGACAACTTCTATCCTTCGAGGTTGATGACCATGTGTTTCTTAAAATCTCACTGAGGTGGGATTTGATGAGATTTGGGAAGAGTGGGAAATTGTCTCCGCGGTTTGTTGGACCCTTTGAGATTCTAGAGTAGATTGGGGAAATGGCATACTGATGTAGGCTAAAAGGTACCACATTGAGGCTGCTTAAGCTACATTTATAGTTTTTGAATTTTGTTTATTTGGCGAAGATGATATGTTTTGTGTACTTGTACAAATTTGGCAAGAAACATGCAAATTCAGGTGAAAAGTGGTACAAAAGAAAATTCTCTGTGCAAGTAGTGAAATTTATCGGCCTGTCAACTCACAGCACTTGTGGCCAGACTTCATCGCATGTACGGCCCACCACTGCTCAAGTGAAAATTGCAGGTGCTTGAACGGCCCACCTAGGGACACGTGCACGAAATTTTGAGTTTGTTCTACTGAGAATAAAAGGAGACTGCACTCGGGTTTGAAAATATTCCAAGAGAGAGGGAGCTAGAGTTGAAGAGAAAGAGGTTCAAGCTTCAAGAAGATATTCCATGGTGGTTTTCTCTTCATCTACCTCTTCTCACTCCTCCATGAGTGGCTAGTTCTTCTATTTCTAGGGTTTTGATGAAACCCTAGCTAAGTAAATAAGGTTTTCTTTTTGGTTTTCAATTATGTAATGGTTTGAATAAGTTGTGTGGTATTTAAGAAGTTTTTAAATATATTTTCCATTATTTGTTCAAGTGTTCTGGTTTTTGTGATTGTTGAATACTTTCCATGCAATGGTTTTCTTTTCTTTCATATTCAAGGTATAAGACGAGCCATACTACGAGGGATGAGTCATTTTGCTACCCTAGTTTAGAGCGAATGACTTGTGCTACTTGAGATGGTTCGTGCCTATATATTGAACGTGATAATTCTCTTGATCAATGCTTCAAACTTGTAGTTATAAAGTATTATTTGGTTCAAACCGCAACATAATTGATTTTTAAACTAAGACCTTATTTATGTAACTAGTGGTGAATTCATTACCCTAGGTTTTTTCCAAAATCAATAACTTCAATTTCACTTTTAATTGCCAGTTTAATCTCTTAGTTTATTTTGATTATTATTAGTTTATGAACAATCATCTCTTTGATCAAAATTAATTTAGGAATTTAATAATTAAATTAGTTTAATTTCACATTTGTCCATGTGAATCGATACCTCGACTTACCATTATTCTAAGGAATTTGGTACAGTTTAATGTTTATTTTTGGTATGTAAAACAACCCATCGCATACCATTTGGCCTTATCCCCATAACTTTTTAGGGTTCAGGACGTGTTTCATATCTCTATGCTTAGAAAGTAGAACTTGACCCATCGCATGTACTTGATTGGGCTGACCTAGATGTAGATGAGGATGCCTTGTATGTGGATAGACTAGTTCAAATTCTAGATGCTCGAAAACAAGTGTTGAGGTGCAAGACTATACCGTTAGTAAAGGTATTGTGGAGGCACCATAGGGTTGAGCAAGCAACTTGGGAACGGGAAACAGAAGTTTGCTCCAAGTACCCGAATTTGTTTGAGGACACTTAGGCGCTGTTTGGGAAGCCCAAAATGAGGCTATTATAGCCTATTTTGAGAAATTAGCCCAAAAGCAACACTGTTGGAACCTTTTTCAAAAAAAAAAAAAATTTATTCTGCACAGCCTACACTGTCAGCTACAACACTTGTTCCATCAATAAATAAATTACCATTTTACCCCTTGATATCAATTTAAAAAAATATATTTTTAGGGATAAATTTGTCATTTTAAATTTCAACATCATTTCAACACACTTTCCAATACAACAACTCAACTAAAAATTCATCCTATCTTCCCAAACACAAAACTAAAATAGCCTACTAAAATAGCCAAAAAGCCAAATAGCCTACTAAAATAGCCACTTCCCAAACGAGGCCTTAGTTGGTTTGAGATTTTTGTATTCTCTAATGTTGTTTTAGGAATTGAACATTGTAATCATTAACTATGTGTTCTTAAATGGTTGTCATTTTTGGGCATGAGAATGGTTGTTGAACATTTATGCTTATGATTACTGTATTAGTTGTCGTTGATATTGTGGCTATGGTCCTATTGAAATCATGATGATCTTTATGAAATATCGTCGAAGTTGTGATCCCCGAGTTAAGTGTGTTGTTGTTGTGATTTTATTGTTAACGCTATCATTGTTGTTCGGAAATTCTTTTCTAGTTGGGCTTGTTGTCATCTTGAATTGTTGGTGAGAGGATTAGTTTAATTTTGGAGACGAAATTTCTAAAGGTGGGCAAGTTATAATGTCCTGAGTTTTTTTTCAACAACTTAACAATGTTAATTCAAAATTTCAATTCCATATTAGGATCCTTACAACTTTTGAACCCTCTGAATCACGTGTTGTCACCTACTATTCTCCTTATTATTATTCATTCTTGTCCAGAATTATATTCCAAGACGTTGACTTGGGTCTTTGGGTGTTGGAGTGAGTTCGAGAATGGTGGGAATACTCTAAGGTTGATTTTAGCCGTATTTGAAAAAAAAAATATTGAGTTCGCTCAAGTAGTCCTCTAGTCACTCGAGCGGCAAACCCGTCCATTTAGTTCTTTGTTTTGAAGCCTAAAATATTGGGAATGTGATTTCACCAATCGAGCGAGGGTTTTACAGCTCAAGCTATCTAAATGCAGAAAAGAGAGATTCAAAAAGTTTAAATTAACTGCTTGAGCGCATGGTCCACCGCTCAAGCAGTTGGTTTGGAGTTAGGTTCATAAAGTCTGTCCAATCACTTAAAATTTGAGGGAATAACCCTCTCTTTTCACTTTTTCATTCTTCTCTCTCCCTACACTTCACTCTACTTTCTTTTCTCTGCTCTCTCTCTAGAAAACACCCACCAACCCTTTTAAATTCTTGATTTCTCCAAATCCATTAGAGATTTGACACTAGTTCCTCATGAATCTTGGAGAGCTCCTCAAGGGCTACATCTTGTGTGATTGGCTTTCGACACTGATGAAATCTTAGGGTTTTCTCGTCCTTCTTCTCCAAACTTCAGGTAGGGAGTTTTTTAGAGTTAGATATATGATTTTAGCATGCCTTGGTTTTTTTTATATGATTATTGTGTTTGGAGTTTGGGATTTGGAGTGTTGAGTTTTGAAGTGTTTGAAAAAGTGATTTCTATCATGATTTTGCTTAAATTTATTTGTTTTATGACCTTATGGGACTCTTGGAAATCCATTAAGGAAAATATCTTTTGAAAATGAAAGAAAGTAATTTTTGGGAAAAACCCTAGATTTTGGAAATTGGGAAAAAGTTTATTTTATGAAAAACTGTGACAACTTCAACCTGTAATTAGTCATTAATCTATAATTGAGGATGTTAATTAAATGATTAAATGAAATCATGTGCTAATTGTGTGATTTACATGTTATTTGTGTTTCTATCTATTTATCGTAGGATTATCTATTTAGAATTTTGTTTTGATGCACAAATTGAAGGCCTTATCGGCATCCAAACACGAAATTGACTAAGTCAATGCATAATTTAGAATTTTTAGAATATTATAGTATGTTTAATTAGATTTTGATTCAGAATCAAATAATGAGAATAAATTAATTATAATTGATTAGAATTAATGAACCTTAATCACAATTAATTAATCTAGGCTAATTAGACCTATATAAGGCCAATATAACTTCTAGAACTCATTCTTCATCTTCCTTGAAGTCAAAAACGTGTAGAGTGAGAGAAGAGTGTGATCAAAGAAGAAAAAGGGAAGAATCACTAAGAATTGGTAGAGGATTGGAAGGATTTGAGAAATTGAACCTCCACACCTCCAAAACTCAAGATTTAAGGTAAGAATTCAACCTTTAAAGTATGAGTATGAGTTGTTTAGAGTAAGAAATCAAGTGAAATAATAGATTAAGCATGAAAATTTAGCCAAGATTGTAGAATTTGAAGCTCAATACATGCATGCATATTTCATCATATTTTGAGTTTATTTTTCAAGAATTCTCACATGTATGTCAATGTTCTGGCTTTACTTTGAAAATTCATCATATTTCATACCATTTTAGTCTAATTGTTCAAGTTTTCAAAGAAAGGAATCCTTATCATGACATGCATGTAATATATATGAAACTTCAAGCATAATTTTAAGGAATTGACATGTTTTTGGGCCTTGATTTTGAAAATTGATCTTTATTTCATGTTTTTACACAAGTTTTTAAGTGTTTTCTTGAGTTTTGGCCCAAAATGATGAGTTTTAATGCTTTAAAGTTGAGTTTTGTACCTTGAATTCAATTTTGGAAATTCTAGAATGTGCACAATTCACTCGAGCAGTAAACCCTTTGCTCGAGCGCACTTTGCATGCTCTCAGTACTTTTGCAGAGTTTGACGGTTGGCTCGAGTGACCACCCTTTTTGTTGAACCTTGGCTCGAGTGACAAAAAAGTTGGCTTGAGCTTAAAATAAGAGCATCCAGTACTTTTGCAGGCCAAGGGTCCGCTCGAGCAACCAAAGCTTCGCTCAAGTGAACTGCCCTGTTTTCTGAAAATTTTCAAAGTGTTTCAAAGTGCATAATTGCATCCATATTCCATCATAGGCATTCTTAAGCCATGATTTAAGCTACAATAATAAGGAAATGAATTAGAAACACACTAAGAAGGAAATGTGATAAGTTAAGCATTTACAAGGCGTGTGTTTCAATGTGTATCTATCACGTGTTTGTGTCGGTCATGCGTAACTGTCCGTCCGATCTGTTCCGTTTGTCTCTAGAGCTAAATGTGAGTAACAATTTTGTAAAGATATATTAATATAAGTATTTTCTGACTGATATGATATACTCTATTTTCTGAAATGTTATTTTCTAATTAAAATGAATGATTGTCCAATTTCTGAAATGTATTCATGGCATCCTTAGCATCATGTGTATCTGTCATGTGTTATCTGTTACCTGGTACCAGGAACTCACGTGGGTTCCTTCATGGAACTATTAGTGAATCCTAAATGGCTATCTGATACGATTGTGCACAATCATCTATCTCATGTAAATGGGTCTTTATAACTATCTACTCTGTACATGAATCTTTATGACCAAACTACTATGCACATGGGTCTCATATGACCAATCTCTTATGTTAGCTAATGAATGTACCACATATGACTATTTACAATCTGAATATATATATATATATATGAATTTGTTTCTGATCTAAAATTCTAATTTCTAAGTCTGTTATGGGACATCATTCATAAAAACATTTACTCTGTTTTTATTCACTAGGCTCCAGCTCATTGTTTATATTATGTATATAGGTGATCAAACGGGTGACCAGGCCTATAGACAATTGCCTGGAGATCTTTTGTGTCAGCCAACCAGTGCGCCTCTCGATGAGGTTTCTAAATATTGTAGTCAGGTTTTTTTGTGAACCAATCCCAAGCTTATATTTTCTTTTGTTTTAGTTGGACAAGTTTTTATTTAATCTGTATATAAGACTAAGTCCCTTTCTGTTATATCTATACATGTGATGACGTAAGAATGACATGTAATATATGTATATAAAGTTTAAATTTTCTGCCTCATATATGTCTGCACAGCTCAATGGACTTTGTATATTTGTTATTTTGCTTCCGCTAGCCTCTTATATTGTGAATTTTTCTTAGAGGCCTATTAGGATTACTGGTCAATTACAACGCTAAACCTATAGGGGCGGGTTTGGGTCGTGACAAAAACTTACACAAATATTAGGATTTTCATTGAAAAAAATGATGAACTTTCATGAGTGATGTATTGTTGAAGCACCCATGAGCTGGATGTGTTGTGTTATTGAGAAATTACCCTTGATAGCGTGATTGAAATATGCATGGATTATAAAAATTTGACATTGATTGTGAATATGAAATATTATCATATGTCATATATACATTGTTGGATGATATTTAGAAATATCGATAATTGTGATGATTTTATGAAATGTTGGACATTGTGTTGCACTGAGAATGTTGTTAATTTTGGGTATTGCTTATTGAGAATATATTAATTTACATTCCATTTTCATTCATTACATAGCTTTTGAATAACATTTAATTAAAACAATGGTTTTGGAAAGTCAAATTATGGTTTGAGAAACCTTCGAACTTGAAATGCTTTGGGGTAAACATGTTCGGTAAGTCCAGATGGTGGGGTGTATTTGGTTTTTGTTAAGTTGGCTTGAGATCGTTGGTGAAAGTCCAGAACCCACGCAGTAGGTTCTAGATTTCTTTCCAATTACGAGCCGGTAAAGTGGCGATTGGTAGTGCTTAGTATGCCTACTTACAAACACCAGCCTAGGGATTACCTAACTTCTATTTACCGCCCTGTATTTGTAGTTTGAACTCATTGAAATAATGTGTTTTTGAAAAGAGCGTGGCATGTGATTTCAAAAGGACAAAACTCATGGTTTTGGAGCATGGCATGGCATTGCATCCATATTATAAGACTGCTCAAAACATATATAGTTTATTGAGATCTTCCTACTGGGTTTTGTGCTCAACCCTAGTGGATTTGTGTAGAAAATGATGTGGTGATTCCCTCTTGGTGAAGGCGAGTGGATGCTTTTGAGAGCGCAAGGCTCTTTTGCTTAATTGTTATATTTTTGACAACCCAAGGGCTTATGTTTGTGGATTTGTAAACCATTTACTTGTAATTAGGCTTAAGCCTCAGAACTTGTGGCTTGAGGGGCTTTGTTTTATTTTATGTTTTTTTTTTTTTTGGTTATATTATCTGTTTCACATGCTATAGATCCATACCTTAGAGGTGATTGAATATGTAATTGCTTGTGGACCTCTTTTGTAAATCTCCCATATATTAAGAAATACAACCATAGAGATTTAATTAGTATAATGATGACTTGAAATGGATTAAATCAAGATTTTTGTAGTTAATTATTTTGGGGCTTACAAGGATGGTGAGTCCTTTGATGAGTTTTATGCTAAGCTCAGTGATACTGTTAGTTCTTGCTTTACTTTGGGAGAGAAAATCCCTGAGGCTAGGATTGTTGGGAAGGTCTTGAGATTTTACCTGACCGTTTCCAACCAAAGGTTACGGTGATGGTATGTTGATAGCACCAATTGGTTGGGAATTTACAAACCTATGAGGCGCACATTATTTCAAAGAAAAAGCAAAGAGACACTGTTGCATTTAGTAGCACTCGTGGGGATGTAAAGAGTCTGGAGGTGGATGGTCAGTTCGATTATGAAATGATGGCTTTATTTACAAAATGATACAAAAAGTTTTCGAGGAAGAAAAAGCCTAATTTCAAGTATTCAATTCCAAAGGACAAGGATAATGACAAGGTTAGACCGTTTCCTAAACTTGAAAGGCAGATTACTAGAGGTCAAAGCATTAAGTATTATGAATGTCAAGGCTTTGGCCATATTGCTATTGAGTGTCCCACTAAGAAGAACAAAAAGAAAGTCTCGCATTCTATGCAAAAATTCCTTAACTAAGCAAGTTGGTTTTCCACACCGTGCACCTATATTTGATGGAAATAATTACCTATTTTGGAAGTGTAGGATGAGAATGTTTCTCAAGGCATGGAATCCGGATGGATGGCACACTATTGAGGAAAACTTTGAAGCTCCATATATGATCAATTTAGAAACTCTTCAGAAAATTATCAAGCCAATCAAGGAATGGAGTGCAAGAGAAATGAAGAGTAGCTTGTGTGCCTTGAGTGAAGTTCGAGAAGCATCAACACATTTCTCAATGTGAGAATGCAAAAGACGCTTGGGAAACCCTAATGCAATTTCACGAAATTGGGGAATCTTCCTTACAAGCATCCAATACTTCAAGGTTCAATGCTCTTGTTGCAAGGTTGAACATTCCCACTGAAGATGAGAACCTGAATGATAAATGAGAGGAGGATGTGTCCTTGCACGGGTCTTCCAAAAGTGAAGAATCTTCTGAGAGCAAGAATGAAGAGTTGGGAGATAAAATCGATGATAAAGAGCTTCATCAAGCCTATGAGAAGGTGCAAGTGAAAGGTGAGCTTTCTGAAGTAAGGAATGATGCCATTAAAATCTCAATTTATCGATAAGCTCTTTGTACAAAACTCTAACTCGTGAATCCAGAGGAGTGAACTATTGAAAGCACATGAGTTGTGCAATGCAAACTCTTGAGATATCTCAAGTTCAATTACATGAGCAAGTCATCAAGGTAGAGGAAGAGCTCAAGTGTATTATGGCTACCATTGGTCTGGAACAAAGGATCAAAGACATTGGAAGATATCATAGGCTCGCAACAGATAAGGTTTGACAAGAGCAGAATTGGCTTTGGTGATGACAAAGTACAAAAGTGGAATGCTTTCATGTCTCATGATACAAGGACTCAAGAAAAATGAAAGCAAAAGATGCAACATGATGATGAGTCCTTCAACCGTCTTAAGGTTGGTATGATCAAAGAAAAGAAGGTAAAACGTGTTTTCATTTGTCATCATTATGGTAGGTTTGACCACATTCACCCTTATTACTTTGAATTGTATGGAAGAGTGTCTTAAAGAGGTAGAAGAAATTCTAGTACCTCTTGGGTTAGAAGACAACCTTTCATGTCTAAGTGGAATACCATTGGCTGAAATGATGTTTACAACGCTAAGACTCCATCCAAGAACTGTGTTGATTCCACTTTAGTCAAGAATAGAACGGTTTGGGTGAGAAAGAGTGACTTGTCTTATTTTGTTGTTCACACTGCTTACAAAGCACATGAGTCACACATATAGTATTTTGATAGTGGTTGCTCTTGTCACATGTCCGATGACAAATCCTACTTTACATCCATTAATAAATATGAATGAGGACTTGTTAGTTTTGGAGATGGTAGCATTTCTAGAGTCATTGGTAAGGGTTCTATAAGTGCTCCCAGACTTCCAAAATTGGATAGTGTGTTGCTTGGTGATGGCCTGAGAGCTAATCTCCTAAATATTAGTCAAATGTGTGACTCCTATCATGAGGTATTGTTTTCAAAAGATAAGTGTCAGATTTTGGACAAAAAGGGGAATACCACGGTGTGCGCACATCTGATAATTGCTATGAGATAGTTACTACTAGTGACCTCACTTCACTCCGCCATTATGAGCAATCTAGACCTAGCTAAGATAACCAATAAGGAGCTAGTGCAAGTTGTGCCCAAATTGGGTAAGTCAATGAACCAAGTGTGTAGGCCATGTTACCATTAATCATCAGGTCTTCCATGGACACAGTTTCTAGCATAAGCTTTGAAGCTAGCAAATTCAGTCTGTGAAGGCTATTCTGACACAAACTATTCACAATACTCAGTCCCACCTTTTGACAGTTCGGTCAATGGACATAAGAGAAAGCAGCCCACTAAAGGAACTCAGTATGAGAATTTCATCCAACCCAAGAAGAAGGTAACTGATAGAGATGATCAATGGAGCGACGACAGAACTGAATCAGATTTATGTATCACAAACCAATTTGAAGGTAACAATTTCAACACCAACCAATGGAATTCTATAATCTAAAGAGTTTAATCATTTAGACTTCGCAGAAGGTGAATGAAGTATTCAGGAAACCATATGGATATAACATCTAGGTGTTTTTCTAGAAGTGACTCATTACAAGAAATTAGGGATTTAATGGCATTTAATTAACGACATTTTATTAAACGTCACGTTTTCTAATTTTAATGGCGTTTTATAATCACCGTATATCTTTTTAACCAAAATAATACCGTTTTCTAATTGAAGGCGTTTGAAAACATCTCCAAACGCTGTAGGTACACGTGCCTCTTTTTGAAACCCTTATTTTGAATGAGCCCTTTCTCTCTCTCAACCCTTATACGCATACATCTATCTCTCTCTCTCTCAGCAACAAAGAAGACGAAGGAGATTACTCTAGGAAGAAGTTTTGTCTCTCGAAAGATCAATTGGCTGTTGAAGAGAGCTTCAAAGAACACAACATGCTCAATCCTGTAAGTATACATAACACTGAGTCTTAGCTTGAATACGCAAACATCTCTCTCTCTCTCTCTCTCTCAACCCTTATACGCACACATTTCTTCATCGAAGCTCCATCTACACCGGCGATTTCGAAGATTCAGATCGATTTCAAAGCTTCATCGCCACCGTCATCTGCACCGGCGAGGTAGCGAGCTCCACCCCCTCTCTCTCCCTCTCTCTCTCTCTCTCTCTCTCTCTCTTTAGATCTATGAAATCAATGTTTTGAAGGCATTCTTACTTGATCCTCATTTGCAGAGATTCAGAGAGAGGCATTCTGACTTGATCCTCATTTACTGAAATCAATGTTTTAAGGAATTCTTACTTGATCCTCAAGCTCCAATGGCTGCAAATAGTCTGCTTTGTTTTTGAACTTTAATCGGTACTCTCTCTCTCTCTCTCTCTCTCTCTATATATATATTTCTTTCAAATTTTACTGCATGTATAACATTTGTACACATCAATATGTGTGTCTGTTGATTTGTTGAATTGCTTAATAAAAATAGATTGTTGAATTGTTGAAAGCCGGTCATGGCTAAGTAGATTGGATGGGAAGATGATGTGAAACTGAGTTTCTGAGGCCATATAAAAGACTTCCAAGAAATTGTACTTGCAAAGATCCCCTTTCGTAACCCCATGAATAGATTTGATCTGTTGGGTTCTTTTTTGAACTGAAAGAAACTTCTACACTAATTTTCATACGACAATTTTATTTGGATAAATAGGACACATTATTGGGCCAAAAAAGATGATAGTTCAACAAAAATTTAACCGTAATTGTGAATCAATATTCTGGAAATACATATTAGATCACAGAGCTTGTTAATTATTATATTGACACTGCAGAAATTAATGTATCACTGGTTTGATGTATCTGAAATCAGTTGGGCCATATCTCTAATAAAAACAAACAAAATGATTAACTCACAAGTTAATAATTGACTTGCTTCATATGCTAATCTTTTAATAATGTTCATGTGCAATTTGGTTCCATTTATGGCCTACAAAACTTCATGCCATTCCAAAGTGAAAAAATCACACACGAACATCTGCTACTGCAAAGTGCTGACTCTCAAATACTGTTTTACCCAAACAAAAAGGTCAAATAAAAACATCATTTGAAGGGAAAATTACGGGATTGGAAGTATGAAAACTAATTTAGTATGTAAGCTACAAATTGGTGGTCTTAGGTTTTTTTATAGCTCATAAAAACAATTTCTTAGCAGATGTGTCAAGAATGAAATATTCAGAATGGAACATCAGTTTTTTGCAAGGCCATCTATGTCCCACCATTGATTCTTGTTTGAGCTGCAACACAAACATATGATAAATCAGAATGAAATATTCATAATAGTTTTTTTTTTTTACTTTTAAACTTAGTGATTCTCTTACTTTCTTTATTCTCTTATGGTGTTGACTTGTAGTGAATTCTATCACCAAATTAAGCACCAGTTGTTACCACTAGACAGGTCAGATCATTGTCTGTTATGCAAAACTTGAGAGTAATTATTCTATAAGGTAAAGCTTCAAGGGGTGTTTGTCCCTAAAACTGGGGCAAGTCTTAGCATCTCTAGACTCAAAGTTCCTATAAAAAATACAATTAAACAAAAAATACTATTATTCTGTTTTGAATGCAGTTTCTTTATAGATTATCATGTCCTTAATCTTATGTTTGTAGTTTCTTTATAGATGTTATCTATGTGTTTTAGCTCCGACCATTCTTTTAGTGAAAATGAGCAATCAAGCTCTAGTGGTTCTAGTTCAGATGAGACTCAAGCCACACTCAAGATGAGAGTCATACCCGATCCACCCGCATCATGGCATCCACTGGACAGTCTTCTTACCACATCACGTAACGGTAGTACATCACATGGCTCTGTTTCAGCTGGTATGTATAAGCTTTGGGGTTGCTTGATATTTTCTTATGGTGTTTTTAGGTTAGATCTGTACTCCTATCTATCATAATGCATGGTTATTTTTAAAAAAATTGAGTTTGGATAATTAAAAGCATAATGTTATTTTTTAATCTTTGCTTAAATTGATAACTTAGATGTAAGTTCATTTTTAAATTATTCTTGATACATATACTCTTTCTTCATTGTTAAATCCAATATTAATCTTGCTTAAATTGATAAATTAGATGTAAGTTCATTGTTAAATTGATAACTTAGATGTAGCTTCCTTCATTTTTTTGTTTTTTGTATATATATACTCTTTCTTCACTTGTTTCTTGTGATGTTTTCCTTTCATTTGTCGATGACTTTTTAACTGTTTAAAACAAATAATAGGGATTGAAAGAAGCACATCATATATGACATTAGATTAAATAGGGATTATATATATATATTTTGTTTACATGCATTCAAGTATGTAACATTGTTGTTCTATTCAGGTTAGATCTGTAACTATATGGGAATTCTGGGCCAAAACATGAACTTTCTATGAACTGTCTATGAAGATAGGTAAAGTTTGAAAGTTCAAGGAGAGTATCAGTATTCAAACTTCAAATGCTGATAATACTCTTTCCACTTTGCTGGAAGAAGTGCAATGAAATACACTTTACACTACCAGCTCCAACCACTACCCACCACTAGCTCCGGTCAACCCTTTCCACTTTACCTGTATTATTTTTGATAACATTGCTACATACTTGAACGCTTATAAACAAAATCTTTTTAACATGTTTCTCAATTGATTTTCAAGTGGCAGTGGATTTTCTTAAATTTATTTTTATTCTTTTTGGTTATGAGGAAAGCAAAAAGAAGGAAATGTATTGGAAAACAGGGACACTCTGTACTGTTCATCTGTGTTGCCATGTTCAGTTGCTATGATATTGTTATCTAGCTTTGTTTAGGAGACCTTCTGAGATTTAGATCAACCCTCTCCTACTGCATGCTGCTTTTTCCCATAGATCTGTCACTCTGCTTCATTTCTCTCTGCAAACAAATCTTGATCAAATTTTCAGTGGTTTGGTTAACCTAACAGGTTATCACCAAGGTTTACTGTATGTATGTAGTCTAGTTTTGAAGGACATTTGGACTGCAAATGGCTAATTTTGCTTTTGGTTCTCTTTGAAGACTAATTCCTCGATTGATTGACTTTTAGCTCTTATAATTGAAGCCATGTTTATATTATTAAGAACTTGGACTATTATTAAGAACTTGTGATAAAATTGTAGCAGTAGCAGGATGCTTACATGTGCTTCATGTGCACTAATCACACCAATTTTCAATTTCATGACAGTTTACTTTATGACATCTGAGATTGAGTAATAGTTGTTTTGTTTAGTCTTGACATTGGATTGGAACAATTTCCTTTAAATTTCCATCGTCAATCTACAGCTTCTGTATGATATTGATTACTTTCTTGTTTTCTTTTTCCTTCTAAGATGCCTTTGCCTCATACTTTTAGATTTTGATTACTTTTTGTTTTCTTTTTGAATTTTTTTTATTTTTTTATTTTATTTTTTTTGCAAGTAATGGACATTAGGGAAAAAGAGATATAACGTGCAGATATAATGTGCTTTGCTTTTCTTATAGAAAAGTTGAGAAAATTACGATTATGAAAGGTTATGAGTTAAAGATGTTTCAAAACTCTCGGTGATTTTGATACTTCAAATTTTCAGCCTGCCCTGCTAATCATATGCAAGTTACAGTAGCACCCCTATAGATGTGTATATATACATATTTTATCAATAGGGGTATATATATAACCATTTACTTTAAGGTCCTTCATTAAAAGGTTTTATATTGATAAATTCCCATGACATAATTATTGCTTGATATCAGCTAAGTGGACAAAACTATTATTCTTTGTTGGTATGAACTCTATGTAAAGTCCTACTGGGTGATGGATATATGTGTGTCATTTGCCAACTATGTGGACAGTAGTATTAACTGTTGTTTGTATTTGGCTAATACATATTAGTCTCTACCATTGGTTATTTCCCCAGTTAGCTCATAGTATGGCATTATGTTGTTCAATTCCAAACTTTAAAAGCAAAACCGAGAATATAATATTGTTACGAACAAGTAGCAACAACAAAGGCACAAAAAGACGTTTTTTTATAAATTCTTTCTCTTGATTCCTTGTTGGGCTAATGTAAAAAAGATTCATATACCATAATCTAACATCTTGACAGCTCTTGATTCTTTGGCAAATCTGGATATATTTTGATGGTTTAGACTCTTTGAGGAAAAAGGAAGGCTTTCTTTTTTCTTTTTTATTTTTTTTTTTTGACATTTTTGATGAACACAAACATAGGTGAATTACATTCTATAGATTGTATAGCGATCCCGGTTGTCCCTTTACTGTTCTGTTGTATTCCGGACTCAGTTCCGTGGAGTTGAGTGTTGTATCTATCTTGTTGTCATCCTTTAATTCCGTTTGTTTGAGTTATAGGATGTGTTGGGCTTGTTTCGAACAGGTGGGTTGAACTTTGGTCTGAAATCTTGTTGCCGGGTTTTTGGTCGTTCCGCTCGAGCGGGTCTTTTTGTGCTCGAGCGGATATTGCACACTCCCAGTTTTTCGTGTCCCTGCAAAACTTCTGTAGGTGTGATTTTTACACTCAAGCGGGTTTCTTTACGCTCAAGCGGGAGCGCTCGAGCGGGTACTCTGGCGCTTGAGCGAGTAGTACCTTTTTGGTGTAAGTTCTGGGAGGGGGAAATCTACGCTCGAGCGGACTGGTTTTCGCGCTCGAGCGGATGTGCTTTATTCTTGTGTCTTGGCACTCGAGCGGGCCTTCTTGCGCTCGAGCGTGTCCATATTTTTGTTTTTGACGCTCGAGCGTTGTGTTCTCCGCTCGAGCGGGAATGTCGTATATCAGTTGGCAGCTGGGTATTTTAAAATCACTTTTTGCATTCTCTCTCTCTCTCTTACTTTTCCAAAAAGCCATTTGAGAGCTCCTCTCTCTAAAACCATAACTTCTCTCTAAGTATTGATCTAGCTAGGGTGTTTTTCTCACCTTTGGTCTTCACAAAAGTTGGGTTGATCGTCGAGGGCTTTACCTTGATCCGAAAATTTCGAGTTTTGGAGCACGTTGAGTTTCGTCATCTTCTTCCCTTAAGCTCCGAATTTGAGGTAGGGATTCCTACTCACTATTATGGTCTTCGACATAGATTATGGGTAGTTTTGATATAGTGTTGAAGTTGGTTGATTTTGGGACTCAGGGTTTCAAAAGGGTATAAACGAGGGTTTGATATTTTGATTCTCAAACATGTATTTTGGGTTTCAAAATAATGATGTTGTTGTTGGTTGTTGATATATAGGCCATTGGGTCAATATTGGGAAATGGGGTAGAAAACCCTAATTTGTTGAATAAATTAATTGGTATAATTAATTTGGGGAAAATTGTGGACTCATGGAATTGAGTTGGAAATAATGAAATTGGCTCATTATGTTGTGAAATGATGGAGTTGGATTTATAAATCGCTCACTTTTGAAAACATTGATATTTTATCTGTTGGAGCTTTTATTATCTGCTTAGAAATAATTGCTTGGGCAACCGGTGGAGGGTATTTTTGATTGTTGTAGACAATGCATGATGATTAGGCAAACTAAAACTAATCAATTGGATATGTCATAGAGTATGACGGTTGGTAGAATACATTAACGTTATTTATTGATTGATTGTGTATATGACCTATGTGTATATACAGTGTGTGTGTGGGAGGAGATAAGGGATGTACTCCACGGTTTAGGGGAAGATAGGGAATGGACCTCTAAATCGGATGTTGTTTGGGAGGAGATAGGGGATGGACTCCACTGATACAGCTCATATGTTTGTCAGATAATGTGTTGATATAGCTCATATGCTTATCTATTGAAGTGTGGATACAGCTTGTATGCTTATCTGTTGAAATGTTGATATAACTAGTATGTTTATCTATTTTAAAATGGGAAATGTTTAATATGAGTCATCGTCTCATATAAAGGATTGGCCAGGTTCTGAGCCGTTGATGTAAATTGTGAAATTGATAAGAAATGGAAACTGAAGTGAAATGGAAATGGGTTATGAATTGGTTTACGGAAACTGAACATTTATCAATTGCTAATGTCTTAGTCATTGCTCATACTATGTTTAGCATATCTCTACTGGGCGTTGGCTCACCCTTTATGGGACATTACTTTCAGGTACAGGTAGCATGCCACCTCCAAGGACATAGCTTGGATGACGATGAGAGTTGAAGACTCTTTTTTTTCATTACTTTGTTTGTATTACATGTATATCAAGCCAAGGGCTTATTCTGTATAGAGTTAGTACTCTTCTTTTGTGTAACCAAGTGTTGACTTGGAAAGCTGTAAGCTGTAACAAGCCCGCGGGGGACCTCGCTACAGCTCGGACTCTTATGTTGCCATGGTTCTTAATCTTTGAACCAAAGAGTCCAAATCCGGCAAATCATTTTTGAGAAACTGATTTTTTGAAAGAAGTGCCAAACATGGACTGCTTTGCCAGATACAGAGTCGCCACCTAAATATTTTATTTTGGGAAATTTAGGAAACCCTGACTCGGTGCCAAAAGGCCACGTGTCCGTCATCACCAAAGTTGCCTCGGCTCGGGAACTTGGGTACGATTGGGGAAGGTCACTTCGTGAGCACCCCCGCTCGCCCGGTCATAGACCGGCCTCTACTAACCATGATATCAATTTTTGAAAACATTGTGAGTTCTTATTTCGGTTATTTAGCCTAGGTTACTATGTGATGCGTACAGCAAATAAGTATAGACTGGATCGTCAGAATTGGAACAAAACATTTCATGTATTATTCCAATTCAGATGACCCAACCTCCACCCACAGGCATTCAGACAGATATATCATATAAGCAATTAGCCTCATGGTAAGTATACTATTCATGGCAACACTCACACGCATGCAAGGATGCTAAAGCATAAAGCTTACCAAGTACTCCAAGCCAAAATAGACACTCGTTAGAAATCATGCATGATCCTAAGTATGCAAAAATGCCTAATGCAACACATGCAAAATGCAATTATAGCAGGCTCGGCTATTCTAAGATGGCATATGAAATGTTACAACTATCATGTATTCAACTTTTGAAATTGAAAGTACAATGCAGTTAGTATGATGTGCCGAGCCCGATGCATGCAATACAGATGAATGATGCAAACATGCTGTCATACTGTATGCTAATTTAAACATGCCCTAATCTAACCATCGTAAGCGGATAAATAAAAGGGAGAAAGACGTGGGATTGGAAGACATACATCGCACTCACCCACACTTATTACAGTTGTGCCCTCACTCGGAGGGTCCAAATAAATATACAGTCCGAATATTACAGTCCCGAATAAAAGAACATTACAGTCCGAAATATTACAAAATCCTAATTAATTAATGAATTAACTAAGAAAGCAGATAAAACTGGCGTGCAAGCCAAGGACTGTCTTGTTTCTGATGGATGATGCATGTCCGGATTGTCTTGCGCGGAAATCCACCGGAATGCCCCAATTAGCCTCTGTTTACATCTGTTCTTGAAATGCGTGCTAAGTTCCAGGAAATTGCTGATTCCTCGTTTTGCTGCAACAGAGAGCAGAAAAGGGGCATAGCAATGTATTTGCACAGATATATGCATGTCTCGATCCTCGTGCCATCAATCACGCATACCGAGGCATGATGGCCGAGGGGTCGAAATGCACAACTTAATATAGGATGAATGCACATGAAACTACAGCTAAAACCTAACTCCATCATGGATAATCCGGAGTGTCGGTGACTGGGGAATTGAGACACATTTCGTCCTACCTCGTTTCCCGTGCCCGGACTAACTCCTATTCCGAACACAATGCAATGTGCATGATATGCATGAAATGCAACTAATATACAATCCTAATATACACAATACCATGGAATGACATGTCTCGAAATGCGTGCACACGGGCACGCGAACTGAGAAAATGACAAGATGCTGAAAATGTAGTGCCTCGAAATGCGTGCACACGGGCACGCGAATCGAGGCGATGATATGCGTCTCGAAATGCGTGCACACATGCACGCAAACCGAGGCGATGATATGCGATGAAAATGAGATGCCTCGAAGGACGTGCACACGGGCACGCAAACCGAGGCGATGACAGATGCAATGAAAATGAGATGACAAATGGGCTTATACCAACGTGAGTGAGCCTCAGCCACACTCACATCGGATGCCGGCGGATAAAAAAGAAGTGCCTCGAAATGCGTGCACACGGGCACGCAAACCGAGGCAATGCAAAAAAATGCGATGAAATGACAAATGGACTTATACCAACATGAGTGAGCCTCAGCCATACTCACATCGGATGCCGTCGGATAAAAATGAAGTGCCTCGAAATGAGTGCACACGGGCACGCAAACCGAGGCGATGGCAAATGTGATGAAAATGACATGGAAATGAGAAATGGTCTTATGCCAACATGAGTGAGCCTCAGCCACACTCACATCGGATGCCGTCGGATAAAAATGAAGTGCCTCGAAATGCGTGCACACGGGCACGCAAACCGAGGCGATGGCAAATGTGATGAAAATGACATGGAAATGAGAAATGGTCTTATACCAACATGAGTGAGCCTCAGCCACACTCACATCGGATGCCGTCGGATAAAAATGAAGTGCCTGGAAATGCGTGCACACGGGCATGCAAACCGAGGCGATGGCAAATGTGATGAAAACGACAAAAATGATATGCAAGCTTACTAACAGAATTTCAGCATCAAAATGTGGGGAAAACAGTCCCGAAATGTGGCGAAATGATGCCGAATGCAAGAAAATGTCCCAAAATGCAACATTAGGCACCCGAAATGGCCTATAGCTATGCTAAACATGCACAATATGGACATGCAATGCAAAGACAGAAGCTAGACAGTCCCAAAAGATGCACTTTTACAGTTATAAACATGGCCAAACAGCAAACATAGATAAGGGAAACATAGCATGCAAGAATAGGGGCCAAAAGAGAGGTAATGAAGCAAGTGGTATAAGCAAGACCCAAACTGAAAAATTTCCTTCTACAACACTGAAGATGGACCAAAAATATGAACATTTACAGTATATAGCAGCCTCAAAATCAGTATACAAATATGCTAAAAATGTGATGCAAAACAAAGCTCAAAAGGTGCTAAAACATGAGGTATACCAAATAATCACCAAACAGCCAAGGACTCTCAATCAAACATGAAGTATGGACCAAAATAAGACTATCTCTAAGCCTGTAAAATGGCTGAAAATAAAAGCATGGTAGGATAACTAAACATGCAAGAAAACGAACCAAAAGGGAGATAAAACATGAAGTGACCTATGGAAGCCCCAAAACATGAAAGACCCTAAACAAAACATGAAGAATGGACCAAAATAAGGACTTTTTCAGAATTGTAAAATGGCCAAAAACCTAAGCATGGTAGGTTGCCATTGCATGCAAGAATGGGGAATAAAAGAGAGATAAGGGGTAGGTATAACATGGAAGTCCCAAATGGTGTTGAGCCCTTCTTCAATGTTGAAGAGGGGCTCAAAATAAGCCTTTTTATAGAGCGAAACATGCTCGAAAATAAATTTCTCATGGGTCAAAAATAGCATGCAAAACTATGACATACAAGATGATCAATGAAGCAAGTGTATGATGGAGGGCTCAAACAGGGTTGAGCCCTTAATGAAAAGTGACAATGAGCTCAAAAGAGGGCCCTTTTCAGTTAGGGCCGAAGCTCAACACAAAAAGCATGCATGGCTTACATATTGATTAAGAAAAAGGGTCAAAAGGGTAAAAGTATTACTTACCCTTGAAGACTCAAACTTTTGTTGCTTCTTGGATGGATTTGCAGCTTCTTTAGCCTTCAAGAATCCCTCCTTGCTGCTGGAAATGAGATGGTGGTGGTAGAGCTTGGTGGTGTAGAAGGAATGAAGGTTATGGACTTAGGGTTTTTTGAAGAATTGAAGAAGAAGACAATGGAGTTTAGGGTTTGTGCTTGGAGAGGAAATTTTCTAACCCTAAAGAAGAAGACCCGCCCTCAGCTGGTTATAAGGGCAAGAAAGGGGTGTAAAAGGGGGGTGAATTGGAGAGCATAACTCTCTCCCAAAATATCCCCCGGATATAGAAAATATCTGGGAGATATTGCCCCACAGCTGGAAGGGTACACGTGCAAGGAAGCTGGCCGGCCTCTCACATTTTGTGTGAGGTGGGCCGCCCGGCACACAGCCCCCAGTCGCCGGCTAGGGGTCAAAAGGGGTCAACAAGCTTTTCTGCGCGGCCAGGTATTGGGGAGGTACCTCTATGTGTGTACAACAGCAACCATGTGGTTAAAATTTCCAAGAAAGTTGGTCCAAGGGGTTCAACATTGGCTCGGAAAGAGGGGGTCAAAAGGGTCAATTTTGAATTACATGGTCGGGTGTCCTTAGAACTTTGTAGGGGCCTCCCATGTGTGTACATCCAGATATGTGGTTCAAAAGTTCGAGAAAAAAGGTCCAAGGGGTTCAACATTAGCCCGGAAGAAAGGGATCAAAAGGGTCAGGTGACCTTAATGGCGCCACCAACTTTTAGGGGCCTCTCAGATGTGTAGATCACAAGATATGTGGTTGAAAAGTTGGCAACACTACCTCTAAGGTTTCAACATTAGCCCGGAAGTCGGAAAAACGGCGCCGGGAGGCTCCGAGGAGAGATAACTGGTTGCTGCAACATTACTGGCCTCCCCCTTCAGTGACTTCTTCTGATAAAACAGAGTACCTGCCAAAAATGAACGAAAAACCGTTGCAAAACGAACGTTCCGGGGCCAAAACACGCGGTTCGGGGTCCCGAAAATGGGCTGTTAAGCACCGAAAAATGGCAATCCCACGAAGTGGGTTTCTCAGCCCCAGTGTCCCTCAAAAGGGAGAAATAGGAAGTATGCCAAAAACCAGAGCAAACGGAGATGGTTAAGCGGTCGAACCGAGGCACACGGCCTGACGGCTCCGGAACCGGAACCGGACTCCGAAATGGGAAAAATGGCCTACGGCCACCAAATGTAGCCTACGGACATTGAGAGATGGTCTACGGGACCTTCTCCCTCCCCTCAGGAAAAAAACAGAGAAAACGAGTCTGGTTCGCAAACCGAGCAAGGCACAGAAAAGGGTTCGGAAGTCGGAGGCAGGGCTACGGCCGACTCCCTGAAACTTCTGAACGAGCACATTAATGCAACATCACCAGAGCGCTCAATCGGTGACGTCTGAGTCTTAAAGGTCGGTCAAAAATGGGGTGTCTACATAAGCCATCGCATGCTTTTGTGAGTGTGGCTGAGGCTCTCCTCATGTTGGATAAGCCCATATAAATAGTTTCTTGTCAATTTGCCATTTCGTATGTCATTTTCTCGGTTTGCGTGCCCGTGTGCTACACATTTCGAGACATGTAATTCCATAGCAGTGTAATATGTTAGAGGATTGTAATCTTAGTTGCCATTTCATGCATGTCCATGCATATTGCGTCGTGTTCGGAATAGGAGTAAAAAAAAAAAAAAAAAAAAAAAAAAAAAAAAAAAAAAAAAAAAAAAAAAAAAAAAAAAAAAAAAAAAAAAATTAGCCAGGGCAGGCAACGCGTTTCAGAATAACTGAGCTAAACAAGGATAATTGGGGCATTCCGTGGATTTCCGCGCAAGACCAACCCGGACATGGCATCATCCATCAGAAGCAAGCAGTCCCTGGCTTGCACGCCAGTTTTTATCGCTTTTCTTAATTTAATTTTAAATTATAGGAATTTGTAATATTTGGACTGTAATTTCTATTCGGACTGTAATATCATTGGGACTGTATATTTATTGGACCCCTCGCGAGTGGGACAAACTGTAATAAGTGTGGTGAGTGTGATGTATGTCTTCCAACCCCACGTCTTTCTCCCTTTTATTTATCCCGCTTAGATGGTTAGATTAGGCATGTTTAAATTAGCATACAGTATGAAGCAATGTTTGCATCATTTCATCTGATTTTGCATGCACCGGGCTCGGCCGCATCATACTAACTGCATGTATTTCAATTCCAAGTTGAATACTGTATAGTGTAACATTTCATATGCCATCTTTAGAATAGCCGAGCCTGCTATATTTGCATTTTGCATGTGTTGCATTAGGCATTTTTGTATCTTAGGATCATGCATGATTTCTAAGTAGTTTCATTTGACTTGGAGTACTGGTAAGCTTTAGCTTTAGCATCCTTGCATGCGTGTGAGTGTGCCATGAATAGTATCTTACCATGAGGCTAATTGCTTATATGATATATCTGTCTGAATGCCTGTGGGTGAGGTTGGGTTTCTGAATTGGAACAAATAATCAACTGTTTGTTTTAGCCCAACTAGAATAGTGGCAAAACCATCTGTTTCTAAGCCACCCGAGGGTGGAAAAATCTGCAATTTTAAGCCTACTTGCGAGTAGCAAACCCATCTTTCAAATAAACAAACATGAAATGTTTTGTTCCAATTCATGCAATCAGTCTATACTTATATTGCTGTGTTGCATCATATAGTAACCTAGGCTATAATCTCTCTCACAACA
>NW_021035089.1:0-14218 GCF_004153795.1 Camellia sinensis
AAATAAAAAAAGGAAATTGAATGGAAAAGGAAATTGAATAAAAATGGAACTTGCATAAAATTAAACGTGGAAGTTCATACAAGAAACCAATATACCTTAACGATCTATTTGGAAATGAAATAAAAAAAAGAAATTAAATAGAAAAGGAAATTGAATAAAAATGGAAGTTGAATAAAAATAAAAATGGAAGTTGCATAAAATTAAAAATGAAAGTTCATTCAAGAAACCACTATACCTTAACGATCTATTTGGAAATTAAATAAAAAAAGGAAATTGAACGGAGATGGAAATTGAATAAAAATAGAAGTTGAATAAAAATAGAAATGGAAACTTCATAAAATTAAAAATGGAAGTTCATTCTAGAAACCACTATACCTTAACGATCTAAATGGAAATTAAATAAAAAAAGGAAATTGAATAGAAAAGGAAATTGAATAAAAATGGAGCTGGAATAAAAATAAAAATGGAAGTTCATTCAAGAAACCACTATATCTTAACCGTCTATTTGGAAATTAAATAAAAAAGGAAATTGAATGGAGATGGAAATTGAATAAAAATAGAAGTTGAATAAAAATAGAAATGGAAACTTCATAAAATTAAAAATGGAAGTTCATTCAAGAAACCACTATGCCTTCACGATCTATTTGGAAATTATATTAAAAAGGAAATTGAATAAAAATGGAAGTGGAATAAAAATAAAAATGGAAGTTGCATAAAATTAAAAATGGAAGTTCATTCAAGAAACCACTACACCTTAACGATATATTTTGAAATTAAATAAAAAAAGCAGATTGAATGGAGATGGAAATTCAATAAAAATAGAAGTTGAATAAAAATAGAAATGGAAACAGCATAAAATGAAACATGGAAATTCGTTCAAGAGATCAGTATACCTTAACGATCTATTTGGAAATTAAATAAAAAAGGAAATTGAATAGGAAAGGAAATTGAATAGAAAAGGAAATTGAATAAAAGTGGAAGTGGAATAAAAATAAAAATGGATGTTGCATAAAATTAAAAACGGAAGTTCATTCAAGAAACCACTACAACTTAACGACCAATTTCGAAATTAAATTAAAAAGGAGATTGAATAGAGATGGAAATTGAGTAAAAATAGAAGTTGAACAAAAATAGAAATGGAAACATCATAAAATTAAACATGAAAGTTCATTCAAAAAACCACTATACCTTAACCATCTATTTGGAAATTAAATTAAAAAGGAAATTGAATAAAAATGGACCTGGAATAAAAATAAAAATGGAAGTTGCATAAAATTAAAAATGGAAGTTCATTCAAGAAACCACTATACCTTAACGATCTATTTGGAAATTAAATAAAAAAGGAAATTGAATGGAAATGGAAATTGAATAAAAATGGAAGTTGAATAAAAATAGAAATGGAAACTGTATAAAATGAAACATTGAAGTTCATTTAAGAAACCATTATACGTTAACGATCTATTTGGAAATTAAATAAAAAAGCAAAATGAATAGAAAAGGAAATTGAATAAAAATGGAAGTGGAATAAAATAAAAATAAAAGTTGCATATAATGAAAAATGGAAGTTCGTTCAAGAAACCACTACTCGTTAACGATCTATTTGAAATTAAATAAAAAAGGAAATTTAATAGAAAAAGAAATTGAATAAAAAGGGAAGTTGAATAAAAATAAAAATGCAAGTTGCCTAAAATCAAAAATGGAAGTTCATTCAAGAAACGAAAATACATTAACGATCTATTTGGAAATTAAATAAAAAAATGAAATTGAATAGAAAAGGAAATTGAATAAAAAAGGAAGTTGCATAAAATTAAACTTGGAAGTTCATTCAAGAAACCACTATACCTTAACAATCAATTTGGAAATGAAATAAAAAAAAAGAAATTAAATAGAAAAGGAAATTGAAAAACATAGAAGTTCATTCAAGAATCCACTATACCTTGACTATCTATTTGGAAATTAAATAGAAAAGAAAATTGAATAAAAATGGAAGTGGAATAAAAATAAAAAATGGAAGTTGCATAAAATTAAAAATGGAAGTTCATTCAAGAAACCTCTATACATTGGCGATCTATTTGGAAATTAAATAGAAAGGAAATTGAAAAAAAAAAGGAAGTGGAATAAAAACAAAAATGGAAGTTGCATAAAATTAAAAATGGAAGTTCATTTAAGAAACCTCTAGACCTTAACGATCTATTTGGAAATTAAATAAAAAAGGAAATAGAACGGAGATGGAAATTGAATAAAAATTGAAGTTGAATAAAAATAGAAATGGAAACTGCATAAAATGAAACATGTAAGTTCATTCAAGAAACCACTATAGCTTCACGATCTATTTGGAAATTAAATAAAAAAGGAAATTGAATAGAAAAGGAAATTGAATAGAAATGGAAGTGGAATAAAAATAAAAATGGAAGACGCATAAAATTAAAAATAGAAGTTCATTGAAGAAAACCCCTGCACCTTAACGATCTATTTGGAAATTAAATAAAAAAGGAAATTCAATAGAAAAGGGAATTTAATAAAAATGGAAGTTGAATAAAAATAAAAATGGAAGTTGCAGAAACTGCATAAAATTAAACGTGAAAATTCATTCAAGAAACCACTATACGTTAACGATGTATTTGGAAATTAAATAAAAAAGGAAATTGAATGGATGTGGAAATTTAATAAAAATAGAAGTTGAATAAAAATAGAAATGGAAACTGGATAAAATTAAACATGGAAGTTCATTCAAGAAACCACTATACCTTAACAATCTGTTTGGAAATTAAATAAAAAAGGAAATTGAATATAAATGGAAATTGAATAAAAATGGAGGTGGAATAAAAACAAAAATGGAAGTTGCATTATATTAAAAATGGAAGTTCGTTCAAGAAACCAGTACACCATAACGATCTATTTGGAAATTAAATAGAAAAGGAAATTGAATAGAGATCAAAATTGAATAAAAATAGAAGTTGAATAAAAATAGAAATGGAAACTGGATAAAATTAAAAATGGATGTTCATTCAAGAAACCACTACACCTTAACAATCTATTTGAAAATTAAATAAAAAAGGAAATTGAATAGAAAAGGAAATTGAATAAAAATGGAAGTTGAATAAAAATAAAAATGGAAGTTGCATAAAATTAAAATTGAAAGTTCATTCAACAAACCACTATACCTTAACGATCTATTTAGAAATTAAATAAAAAAAAGAAATTGAATGGAGATGGAAATTGAATAAAAATAGAAGTTGAATAAAAATCGAAGTGGGAACTACATAAAATTAAAATGGAAATTCATTCAAGAAACCACTATACCTTACCGATTTATTTGGAAATTAAATAAAAAAGGAAATTGAATGGAGATGCAAATTTAATAAAAATTGAAGTTGAATAAAAATAGAAATTGAAACTACATAAAATTAAACGTGGAAGTTCATTCTAGAAACCACCATACCTTAACGATCTATTCGGCAATTAAATTAAAAAGGAAATTGAATAGAAAAAGAAATTGTATGAAAATAGAAGTTGAATAAAAAAAAAAAATGGAAGTTGCATTAAATTAAAAACGGAAGTTCATTCAAGAAACCACTATACCATATCGATCTATTTGGAAATTAAATAAAAAAGAAAATTGAATGGAGATGGAAATTGAATAAAAACAGAAATGGAAACTGCATAAAATTAAACATGGAAGTTCATTCAATAAACCACTATACCTTAACGATCAATTTGGAAATTAATTTAAAAAGGAAATTGAATAGAAGTGGAAATTCAATAAAAATGGAAGTGGAATAAAAATAAAAATGGAAGTTGCATAAAATTAAAAATGGAAGTTCATTCGAGAAACCACCATACATTAACGATCTATTTGGAAATTAAATAAAAAGGAAATAGAATGGAGATGAAAATTGAATAAAAATAGAAGTTGAATAAAAACAGAAATAGAAACTGCATAAAATTAAACATGAAAATTCATTCAAGAAACCACTATACCTTAACGATCTATTTGGAAATTAAATAAAAAAAGAAATTGAATGGAGATGGAAATTCAATAAAAATAGAAGTTGAATAAAAATACAAACGGAAGTTGCATAAAATTAAACATGGAAGTTCATTCAAGAAACCACCATACCTTAACGATCTATTTGGAAATTAAATAAAAAAGGAAATTGAATGGAGATAGAAATTGAATAAAAATAGAAGTTGAATAAAAATAGTGATGGAAACTGCAAAAAATTAAACATGAAAATTCATTCAAGAAACCAATATACCTTAAAGATTTATTTGGAAATTAAATAAAAAAGGAAATTGAATGGATATGGAAATTAAATAAAAATAGAAGTTGAATAAAAATCGAAATGGAAACTGGATAAAATTAAACATGGAAGTTCATTCAAGAAACCACTATACCTTAACGATCTATTTGGAAATTAAATAAAAAAGGAAATTGAATGGAGATGGAAATTGAATAAAAATAGGAATGGAAACTGCATTAAAGTAAACATAGAGGTTCATTCAAGAAACCCCTATACCTTAACGATCGATTTGGCAATTAATTAAAAAAAGAAATTGAATCGAAATGGAAATTGAATAAAAATGGAAGTGGAATAAAAATAAAAATGGAAGTTGCATTAAATTAAAAATGGAAGTTCATTCAAGAAACCACAACACCTGAACAATCTATTTGGAAATTAAATAGAAAAGAAAATTGAATGGAGATCAAAATTGAATAAAAATAGAAGTTGAATAAAAATAGAAATGGAAACTGCATAAAATTAAACATGGAAGTTCATTTAAGAAACCACTATACCTTAACGATTTATTTGGAAATTAAATAAAAAAGGAAATTGAATAGAAAAGGAAATTGAATAAAAATGGAAGTGGAATAAACATAGAAATGGAAGTTGCATAAAATTAAAAATGGATGTTCATTGAAGAAACCACTACACTTTAACGATCTATTTAAAAATTAAATAAAAAAGGAAATTCAACGAAAAAGGAAATTGAATAAAAATGGAAGTTGAATAAAAATAAAAATGGAAGTTGCATAAAATTAAAAATGAAAGTTCATTCAAAAAACCACTATACCCTAACGATCTATTTGGAAGTTAAATAAAAAAGGAAATTGAATGGGGATGGAAATTGAATAAAAATAGAAGCTGAATAGAAGTAGAAATGGAAACTCCATAAAATTAAACATGGAAATTATTTCATGAAACCACTATACCTTAACGATCAATTAGGAAATTATTTAAAAAAGGTAATTGAATAGAAATTGAAATTCAATAAAAAGAAAGTGGAATGAAAATAAAAATGGAAGTTGCATAAAATTAAAAATGGAAGTTTTTTCAACAAACCACTACACCTTAACGATCTATTTGGAAATAAAATAAAAAAGGAAATTGAATGGAGATCGAATATGAATAAAAATGGAAGTTGAATAAAAATAGAAATGGAAACTGCATAAAATTAAACACGGAATTTCATTCAAGAAACCACTATACCTTAACGATCCACTTGGAAAAGAAATAAAAAAAGGAAATTGAATGGAGATGGAAATTGAATAAAAATAGAAGTTGAATAAAAATAGAAATGGAAACATCATATAATTAAACCTGGAAGTTCATTCAAGAAACCACTACACCTTAACGATCTATTTGGAAATTAAGTAAAAACGGAAATTCGTTAGAAATGAAACTGAATAAAACTGGAAGTTAAATAAAAATAAAAATGGAAGTTGCATAAAATTAAAAATGAAAGTTCATTCAAGAAGCCACTATACCTTAACGATCTATTTGGAAATTAAATAAAAAAACGAAATTGAATGGAGATGGAAATTAAATAAAAATAGAAGTAGAAAAAAAATAGAAGTGGAAACCGCACAAAATTAAACGTGGAAATTCATTCAAGAAACCACTATACCTTTACGATGTATTTGGAAATTAAATAAAAAAAGGAAATTGAATAGAAAAGGAAATTGAATAAAATGGATGTAGAATAAAAATACCAATGGAAGTTGCAAAAAATTAAACGTGGAAGTCATTCAAGAAACGCACTAACAACACTTATACGATCTATTTGGAAAATTAAGAGGAAAAACGGAAATTCAATAGAAAGAAAGAAACTCGAATAAAAATGGAGTTAAAATAAAAAAAAAATGGAAGTTGCATAAAATTAAAAATGAAAGTTCATTCAAGAAACCACATAAGAGGTCTTAACAAATCTATTTGGAATTAATAAAAAAAAGAAATTGGCGAGAGAATGGAGATGAAAAATTAAAATAAAATAGAAGTAGAATAAAAAAGAAGTGGAAAACCGCACAAAATTAAAAACGTGGAAATCATATCAAAGAAAACCACTATAAACCATTTACGATCTATTTGGAAATTAAAAATAAAAAAGGAAATTCGAGATGAAAAAGGAAATTGAGAATAAATGATGGTAAATAAAATACCAATGGAGAAGGTGGGGTGCAAAAAAATTAAAGAATGGAAGTTCATTCACAAGAAACCACTATACCCTAAAGCGATCTATTTGGAAAGTTAAATAAAAAGGGGAAAGTTGAATAGAAAGGAAATTAAATAAAAATTGGAAGTGGATAAAAATAAAAATGGATTGCATAAAATTAATGAATGGAAGTTCATTCAAGAAACAACTACAACCTTAACAATCTATTGGAAATTAAATAAAAAAAGGGAAAAGAATAGAAGTGGAGAATTGCGAATTGATAGAAATGGAAACTTGCATAAAATCTAAACATTCGAGTCATTCAAGAAACCACTATAGCCTAACGATCTATTTGGAGATTTAAATAAAAAATGGAAATTGAACATCGAAAAGGAAATTGAATAAAAAGAGGAAGTTGAGTAAAAATAAAAATGAGAAGTTACATAAAATTAAGAATGGAAGTTTTCATTCAAGAAACAAGCTACACCTTAACAATCTAGTTGGAAATTAAAAAGATAAAAAAGAAAATTGAATGGAGTATTGGAAATCGAATAAAAATAGAAATGGAGAAACTGAGCAGTAAAATTAAACATGGAGGAGAGTTCAAAAGAAAACCAACTATACCATAACAGATATCTATTTGGAAATTAAATTAAAATGGAAATTCAATAGAAAAAGGAATATAAAAATGGAAGTGATTAAAAATAAAAAATGGAAGTTGCATAAAAATTAAGAATGGAAGTTCATTCAAGAAACCAGTACAACCTTAAACGATCTATAGTGGAAAAATATAATAAAAAAGGTAAAAAAAAGTGGTAGAATAAGGAAAATTGAATAAAATAGAAGTTGAATAAAAATAGAAATGGAAATTGCATAAAATAAACATGGAAGATATCATTACAAACCACTATAACTTTAACGATCAATGTTGGAATTAATTAAAAAAAGGCAAATTGAATAGAAATGGAAATTCAATAAAAACGGGGGTCGAAAGAAATAATAAAAATGGGATTGCAAATAAAAAATTAAAAGATGGAAGTTATCAATACAATCAACAACCACACTACAAACCATTAACAGATGCTAAATTCGGAAATTAAATAAAAAAAGTCAAATGAATGGAAGATGGAAATTGAATAAAAGAATGGATAAAGAGTTGAAATAAAAACAGAATGGAAACTGCCAGATGAAAAGGAATTAAAACCAAGAAAGATTCATTCAAGAAAACCCACTAAAACCTTACGTTTAGTTGGAAATGAAAATAAGAAAAGGGAATATGAATGGAGATAGGATAAATTGAATAAAAATAGAAAAGTGTGAAAATAAAGAGAAGTAATAAATTGAAACTGTAGAAAATTAAACGTGGAAGTTTTTCAAGAAACCACTACAAATCTTAAAGAGTCTATTTGACATTAAATAAAAAAGGATTGGAAATAGAAAGGAAACGAATAAAAAGGAAAGTTGAATAAAAAATAAAATGAGTGCATTAAAAATAAAAATGAAAAGTTCATTCAGAAACTACTATACTTAACGATACTAAAGCGTGGAATTAAAATAAAAAAGAAATGAATGGAAATGGAAATTTGAAGGGAAAATAGAAATTGAAAGTAAAAGTTGAAGTGGAAACGCATAAAAAGTATAAAAACAATGAGTTCATATCAAGAAACCACTATACTTAACGATACGATTTGGAAATTAATTTAAAAAAGGAATTGAGGAGATGGAGATGCAAATTTAATAAAAAATGAGAAGTTGAATAAAATAGAAAATGGAAACTTCATAAAATTAAACATGGAAGTTCATTCAAGAAACCACTATAACTTAACGAAGCGAGTAATTGGAAATTAACATTGAAAAGGAAATTGAATAAAAAAAAGTGAATAATAAAGACAAATGGAAATTTACATAGATCACAAAACCACTAGATACAAAGGGACTAACGATTCTATTTGGAAATTAAATAAAAAGGAGAAATTGAATGGGATGGAAAAATTAAATAAAAATAGAAGCTAGAACTATAAAAAATAGAAATGAAACTGCATAAAATTATAACCGGAAGTTCATTATCAAGAGAACGAAGCTATACCATTACAGATCAATTTGGAAAATTATTAAAACGGAAATTTGAATAGAAATGGAAATTACAAAAAAAAATGGAAGTTGAATGAAAGATAAAAATGGAAGTTTGCATAAAATTTAAAAAGGAAGTTCATTCAAGAAATCACACTAACAAGCGCGTATAACGATCTATTTGGAGAAATTAAAAGTGAGAAAAGAGATGAATGGAATCAAAATAAATAAAATAGAAGTTGAAATAATAGAGAAATGGAAAAGCGATAGCATAAAATTAAACACGGGAAGTTCATTCAAGAAAACCATTAATATCTTCACGATCTATTTGAAATTAAATTACAAAGGAAAATTGAAATATAAAAAAGGAAAGTGAAATAAAATAACAATGGAAGTTGTGTAAAAAATTAGAAAAATGGAGAAATGATTTTATAGATCAAGAAACCACACAAAAGCACCTTAACGATCTTTTGAGAAAAATTAAAATAAAAAAGGAATTGAAATAGAAAAGGAAATTGATAAAAATGAAGTGGATGAAATAAAAAAATGGAAGTTATGCATAAAATTAAAAATAGGAATCATTCAAGAAACCAACATACATGCTTAATGATAGCTATTTGGAAATTAAATTAAAGAAAAGAAAATTCAAAATGGAGACGAATTGATAAAATAGAAGTTGAAATAAAAAATAGAAATAGAAACTACATAAGAATTAAACACGAGTGGAAATTCATCCATAGTCAAGAAACCACTAATACCTTAACGATTTATTGGGAAATTATAAAAAAAAGAGAATTGAATAGCAAAGAAATTGAATAAAAAGGCAAGTGGAAGTAAAAACCTAGAAATGGGAAGTTGCGTAAATTAAAAATGATGTTCATGTCAAGAAACCACTACACTTTAAACGATCATTAGTGAAAATTAAATATAAAAAAGGAAAATTCACGGAAAAGTAAATATGATAAAAAATGAAGTGAATAAAAATATAAAATGGAAGTTGCATAAAAATAAAAATGAAGAGGTTCATATGCAAGAAACCACTATACACCTAACGTTCTATTTGTGAAATTAAATAAAAAAAAGAAATTAGAGGAATGGGGTATGGAAATGAATATAAAAATAGAAAGCTGATAAAAGTAGAAATGGAAACTCTCATAAAAATTAAACATAAGGAAATTCATCATGAACACTATAACCTTAACGATTAAATTGGAGAAATTATTTTAAAAAGGTAATGAAAAAAATGGAAAATTCAATAAAATGGAAGTGGAATGAAAATAAAAATGGAAGTTTGCATAAAAATTAAAATGGAAGTTTAATGTCAAAACAAACACTGACACCTAACGATCTATTTGAATAAATCAAAAAAGGGAAATTAGAAATGGAGATCAGAAATTGAATATAAAAATGGAGAGTTGAATAAAATAGAAATGGAAACTCATAAATATAAACACGGAATCCATTCAAGAAACCCTATAAGGAGGCGCTTAACGATACTTGGAAAAGAAAATAAAAAAGAATTGAAGAGAGGAGAAAATTGAATAAAAATAGAAGTTGTGTAACGCCCAAAATAAACCCCATTATATGTATATCATTGACAGTGCAATTATTAAAAAAACAATTTATTAATTTCATTCAATACAGAGTATAACTAAAATAAAAACATTACATGTAAATCACAATTAGAGAGTGCCCTAATGAGCTTACGTCTTTCAACCAAACACATTGGACACAAATATGAGTTCTAACTCAAATACAAATAAGCCCTAGGCTTGAATTATATTATCCAAATAAAAAACAAAATAACTAAAGATAAGTCCCTTCAAATCCAAGGTCCTTCCAAGCTAAGTCCCTGGTAGTAGCTTAGTCAATGAACCTGAAAATGATGTTCCCATATATGGGTGAGCCAACAGCCCAGTAAGAATATAAAAAACCAAATAAAAGCATTGAATAAAGCAATAGCTTCAATAGAATGTTAAGCCAAGATTAATCAATATTACAGACATTAGACCGTCTCATAGACACTAATGTCTAAAGACACGTTTACTTCCAAACATATAATCAATATGGCTCAAACTGGCCAAAACTTAACAACAGATAGAACTATATAATCATATTACACATTTCTTTCATGTCACAAACAGCTGAGACCCAGGCTCAAATCAATAACACTTCATGACTTCCGAGTTTGATACACACTTTTATGCGATGTATCAATAAAAACCTCAATATAAAATATAGTCACACATAAAGTTGAGTGCTAAGGAGTCCCATACCCCTAATCTCCTCCCAAACAAAATCCGGTTAGAGGTCCATTCCTCTAGCTTCCGCGGGCTAACCGTGGAGTACCATCCCCATACTGCCTCCCACACAAAACAATGTAACAAAACATAAGCATATAACAACACACAATCAATACACATAAGTCTTATTAAATCAGCAGTCAAATATTGATGACTTAATCAATGAAATTAGTTTCAGTTTCCTAAGTCCACAGAATGCAGTGTCCAACAACAAGGCAACGGCTATCCTCCCCGATAGCCCAAAAATAGTTATTCTAAGAGACTGAAAATAAATATAATCAACAAATTAATAGGCGAGTGATTTAAATTATCCAACTACACAAACATTTAATCAATGAATTCACCAATTCCCATAATTTAACCATATTTCCCCAATTTCCGCAAATTAATATACAAATTAATTAGGTATTAATACAGCTAGGAGTTTTTCCCAAAATTACCAAAGTACCCCCACAATCCAAAATATAAAAACTTAGAACAAAACTAATAGAGGAGTAGGAAAATCCCTACCTCGAAGAAAATAAACCCGAATGGAAGACAGAGATAGAATACCAAAATTCCAATTAGAATGACACATCCAAATCAACCAATGTAATCAGATTAAATGGAAGCCCTCGACTCAAGCGTCTAGTCTTATTTTAATAAAGGATACTAAGAGTAGAAACTAGCACACTCTAAGTAGATCATCCTAAGAGAGAAAGGTGTTGTAAGAGAGAGAGAGAGAACTCGTAACTAGGGTTTTGGAATCTGAAAGTGTATGAAAAAACTGATCTGAAAACACGCATGCTAGACAGGAGAAGCCTTTTAGAAACCTAGACAAGGAACTCGCACTTCGAAAAAGCGAAGACTTGGTGTTCGCTACGAGCAGAAGCAAGAGCGGCAACAGAAAAACCAAGTGCTCAGAAGAAAGCGAAGAGGGAAGAAAAGCTCAGCTCGGCGAGGAATGCAATGCTTCAGGTCTGGCAACACTG
Source organism: Camellia sinensis (assembly GCF_004153795.1). Classification (NCBI taxonomy): domain Eukaryota; kingdom Viridiplantae; phylum Streptophyta; class Magnoliopsida; order Ericales; family Theaceae; genus Camellia; species Camellia sinensis. The sequence goes on from NW_021035089.1 coordinate 11,780, forward strand.
GAAGCACGCTTCGAAAGAAAAAAGGCGAGAAAGGAAACAGAATAGTCTCATGCTCGAGCAAGGGAATCACAGAAAACATACAACACATCAGTCGCCAGGAATCGAGAAGCGAAAGAAGAGAAAAATCTCGCATCGAGCGATAATAAAGCACTGGAGCTCAGGTCTATAAACCAATACACAGTCGCTCGCAATCGAGCGAAGAGAAAACTGGATCGAGCCAGAGGACGACAAAACAAACACTCGCTCGAAGCGGAAAACCAAGCCACAAAAACTGAGACACAGCAACACTTGGTTTATGAACCCCAACCAGACCTGAAACAAACCTGCCCAAACCCATCCTAATTACTAGGAAAAAGAAAAACACAAATGAGAAAATGACAAGGACGCAATACAACATATTTATACAATGACAAGAATAGACGGAAACCCAAGTCGGATATAGCAGAATAATACACATGGGAAAAAGACGCGGAGGGTCCGCATATAAAGGGAGTAACCTCCCCCACCATTAAAAGATTTCACCGTCCACCAGAAATTGAAGACATAAATTTTGAGGATTATTTAAAAAAGAACAATTACAATAGTACAGGACAACTTGACCAAAAGGTCATATTCATCTCTTATATCAAGAAGCAATCTTACAATATATATATAAACTAACAATATATTTCCAATCCTGCATACAACATATGGATGAGCATTAAGTTCCTTTCATGTTAGCAATTTCCATATCATATTTCAATGCATGATATATACAACCCATTCAACATGTAGAACAACATATGCAATGTTACCAACTAAACTTCTATAATGAAACAAGTTCAAGATACAAACCCATTTACCAAACATCCTCATGTTATAACAACTTAGACATATTAAAGGCTCTTAAGTTACAAACAATATACAAAAACTAAATCAAGATTCAAATCGATAAACAGGATCCAGGAAAGAATCTTATTTCAGCGAACTTACCAACTCCCGTTCCCGAAAATGGGCTTCCTCCACTCCGATGATGTTTCCAAACAAAACTTGACCCAAAGGGAATAGTTTTGCCCTCGCAAAAATTGATCCCAGGCCTATCCAAGACCCAAAACCGGTCTCATCCTCATATACGGAGACCATACCTCATCAAACCACTAAAAGTAGGTCCAATCCACACATGAATGATAGGATCCGGAGCTCCATAACTTCCGAAGCATAAAACTCACACATGAAACACGGCATGTACTAATGACCGACAACTGCGAGAAAGTAGGCAAAGCGCTAAAACGATAAGAGCCGCAGCCTCGCCAATCTAAACCTCATCAAGAATCAGGGAACAAAGGAGGACCAAATGAAAGCACCAAGGGGACAACAGTTCCCCACCGCTCTTTACACCACAGGCGAGTCATCAAACCGACCGCCTAGGTGTATCATTCAAAAAAAGGACATGGATCCACCCACCGTCAAACAAGAACCAGAAGGTCTCCTCCTACGAGGTCTCATAAGATTTCTGACGACTCTGTGCATTAACACCCAAGCACTCTTAACGGATAAGCTCAACTAGTTATTCTCCGTCGTTTCCCTCACCAAAAACTCCACGGGACGCCAAAACAGAGAGTGTGCTATCACACCACACTAGGAAAAAGAAAAAATAGCAGAACTCACGAGCCCAACCAACAGGCAGATCTTACACGGTTCCCGGAGAAAGAACCAAGACAGAGCCTTCAAACGGTGCCATAAGCACAAAGGAAGGCCCGATACTTAAGACTGGAAACATGTTTGGTTGTAAAAGCAAACCTCCACCAACGGACAAAAGATGCACACTCACCAGAAAGCGAACCCACTAAATCCATAGAAACACAAACCCCAGAAGAAGTCAATATCCTAAAGGATTCTGAAATAAGTATGCTGCGAGGAACGAGCCCGATACAGTCTGCTGGATGATAAGAACCCGATGCTAAAAAGGTCAAACTTAAGTGGCCAGGAGAAAGGGGAGCACTCTGCAAAAACTCTGCTCACAAGACCTAGGCAAGTAAAGTAATGAGGAGGGATCTCTATACTGAAACGATCGTCACCTAGAAGAGTAGGAACCACCGATGTACCTCAACTATGATCCCGACATGTACAAAGTCCGGCAAGATGAATCTACCGAATCTCTACGCGCAAGAGAGAGAAATGAAGTGCGCTGACTTAGTATGCAAATGCAGCAGAGGAATCTAACAACCACCAAGAATAAAGCAAAGGAACTTAAATACCAACAAAAGAAGGCCGCGAGGATCCTCGAAGAAGCCCAAACAAACGAAAAGTCAATAGTCACAAAGAAGTGGTTCAGCCGAAAGAGACTTCCACTAAAATCGAGAGACAATAGAGAACAAAGGGGGAGTGTATAGCGAAGCCTAGAAAGCAAACAAAAACGGTCAAAATTCTCTTTAAAATGTTATTTAAGTATCAGACCGG
>NW_021035092.1:0-11774 GCF_004153795.1 Camellia sinensis
TTAAACTTGTTAATGTTTGAAAGTTTTGGCAAAAAACCATTACTTTTTAAAAAAACCCCATTATGACTCCTCGAGCATTGTGATGTTCCTCCTGCCAGATTTGAAAAGGGCTTAACAAGCTACTATAAGGGGAGGGGGCACCTCCCTTGCCAGGGCAAGGCAGTGGCAGGTGTACCCCATGCTGGGCGAGGCCTGGGCTGCGTCCTAGGGTGGCATGCACCGCGGCCTTGGGCGGCCTGGACCGCGGCCTTGGGTGGCTAGACCGCGACCTTGGACACTCGGGCGCGGCCTTGGGCGGCTGGACCGCCGCATGGCGGTTCGGCGTGGCATGGGCGGCCTGGATGCGCGGCCTTAGGCGGCTCGGCCGCGGCCTTGGGCGGCCTGGGCGCGGCCTGGTGCAGCCTTGGGCGGCTCGGGCGCGGCTTGGGCGGCCTGGACCGCGGCCTTGGCGCGGCCTAGGGCAGCATTGCGTGGCATGTGCGCGGGCGTGAGTGCCTGGCACGTGCGCGGCGTGGCGGCCTGGCATGCGCGCGCCAGGGCAGCACAGCACTGCATGCGCGCGGCCTGGGCGGCCTGGCATGCTCGCAGCGTGGGCAGCACGGCATGGCATGCACACGGCCGTGCCGGCCTGGCATGCAGTCGGCCTGGCAGCGTGGCCTGGCATGCCACGGCGTGGGGCAGCGTGGCCTGTGCGAATACCGCGCGTGGTCTTTTTGACCACGGTGCGCGTGTTGCGCGCATGGTCGCGCACGCCTTTGCACGCCTTCGGCACGCAACGCACGTCTAGTGATAAGAACCACAGCCAGGCAGCCCAGCCCCAAGGCCAAGGCCAGCAGCATGCCATGCCAAGGCCAAGGCCAGCAGCATGGCATGCCACGGGCTGGGCGAGCATGCCACGCCACGGCCTTGGCTAGCAGCAAGCATGCCACGGCCTCGGCGAGGCAAGCCATGCAAGGCCAAGGCCAAGACAGTGGGCAAGGCCAAGTCCCTGTGCAAGGCATGGCCAAAGGCGAAGGCCGCGGGCAAAGGCAAGGCCAAGGCGTGGCCCTACCACCGCCTTGATCGCTCTTTTTTGAACATGATTCTTTTATAATCTTACCATAAACCATGCCAAACACAATTAAAAATGCACTACAATCAATTTTAAATGTCATTCCCTTTTTTTTGCAATTTTTCTTGAGTTTTTTCGAATTTTTAAAGCCTTATTTGGCCAAAAAATCAAATAAAATTAAAAAATGAAAAAAATAAATTATACTTTCTATAATTACTAGTGACTCATCCTTTAATTATTGGATTTTCCATAATTTTGTGCTATTTTTATTAATTTTTTATATTTTAAGTATTAAAATCGTAATAAATTAAATAAAATATTTCCGTACCAAAATATTTTTTTAATTTTTTTATGGTGTATTAAATTATTTCTACAACTTTCATGTTGAAAGTTTTGGCAAAAAACCTTTACTTTTAAAAAAAACCCCATTATGACTCTCGAACATGGTTGATGTTATCTCCTGCCAGATGAAAAGGACTTAACTGGCTATATAAGGGGGGGCACCTCCCTTTCCCAGGGCAAGGCAGTGGCAGGTACGCCGCATGCTGGGCGCGGCCGGGGCTGCGGCCTTGGGTTTTGCATGCACGCGCTCGGTGACCGCGGCCTGAGCCGCGGCCTTAGGCGGCTCGGGCGCGCCTTGGGCGGCCTGGACCGCGGCCTTGGGTTGCACGCACCTCGGCTCTGACCGGCGCCTAAGCCGCGGCCTTTAGGCGGCCGCGCGCGGCCTCGGCGGCATTGGACCGCGGGCCTTGGGCGGCCTGGACAGCGACTACGGGCTTGGCGGCTCGGGCGCGGCCTTGGGCGGCCTGGACCGCGCGCCTTGGGCGGCTCGGCGCGGCCTTTGGGCGGCCTGGACCACGGCCTTGGGCGGCTCGGGGCGCGGCCTTGGGCGCCCTGGACGGCGGCCTTAGGCGCGGCCTTGGCAGCATGGCGCGGCATACGCGCGGCGTGGGCAGCCTGGCATGCGCACGGCGTGGGCAGCACGGCATGGCATGCGCACGGCCTGGGCGGCCTGGCATGCAGCCGGCCTGGGCAGCACGGCATGGCATGCGGCACGCTGGGCGGCCTGGCATGCAGCCGGCTTGGCAGCCGTGGCGTTGGGCAGCACGGCATGGCATGCGCACGGCCTGGGTGGCCTGGCATGCAGCGGCCTGGCAGCACGGGCATGCATGCGCACGGCCTGGGCAGCATGGCATGGCATGCGCCCGGCCTGGGCGGCCTGGCACGCAAGCCGGCCAGGGCAGCCTGGCCTGGCATTGCCGCGCGCGTGGGCAGCGTGGCCTGTGCAAATACCGCGCGCGTGGTGGCTTTTGACCACGGTGTGCGTCTTGCGCGCATGGTCGCGCATGCCTTTGCATGCTTTCGCACGCAACGCACGTCTAGTGATAAAGAACCGCAGCCAAGGCAGCCCAACCCAAGGCCAGGCCAGCAGCATGGCATGCCACGGCGAAGGCTGCCCACCAAGCCAGCAGCATTGCCATGCAAGCCCAAGGCCAGCAGCATGCCAGTGCCACGGCCAAGGCAGCCAGCAAGCAGCAGCTGCATGGAAGCCAAGGCCAGCAGCATGCCATGCCGGCCAAGGCAGCCCAGCCAAAGCAGCCAGCCATGCCATGCCAAGGCCAAGGCCAGCAGCATGCCATGCCACGGCAAGGCAGCCCAGCCAAAGCCAGCAGCATGCCATGCCATGGCCAAGGCCAGCAGCATGCCATGCCAGGCCAAGCCAGCCCAGCCCAAGCAAGCAGCATGCATGCAAGGCCAAGGTCAGCAGCAGTGCCATGCCACGGCCAAGGTTAGCCATGACCAAAGCCAGCACCATGCCATGCATGGCAAGTCAGCAGCTTGCCAAGCCACGGCCAAGGCGCCCAGCAAAGCCAGCAAGCATGCACCCCCCCCCCCTGCCAAGGCCAAGGCAGTAGCATAGCATGCACGGCCAGGCAGGCCCAGCCCAAAGCCAGCAAGCATTTGCCATGCCAAGGCCAAGGGCCGGCAGCATGCCAGGCCGGCCAAGGCAGCCCAGCCAAAGCCAGCAGCATGCCATGCCAAGCCAAGGCCGCAGCATCCATGCACGGCCACGCGCAAGCCCAGCCAAAGCCACTAGATGCCATGCAGGCCAAGGCCAAGCATGCCAAGGCGACAAGGCAGCCCAGGCAAAAGCCAGCAGCATGCCATGCCATGCCAGGCCAGGTCAGAGCGCATGCCATGCCACGACAGGCAGCCATCCAAAAGCCAGCAACCATCCATGCCAAGGCGCAAGGCCAAGGCAGCAGCTTGCCATGCCACGGCCAAGGGAGGCCTAGCCAAAGCCAGCAGCATGCCATGCCAAGGCCAGGCAGTAGCTTGCCATTTGCCAAAGGCCAAGGCCAGCAGCTTGGCCATGCCACGGCCAAGGCAGCCCAAGCAACAAGCCAGCCAGCATTGCCAGCAAGGCCAAGGCCAGCAGCATGCCATTGCCCACGCCAAGGCAGCCCAGCCAAAGCCAAACAGCTGCCATGCCAAGGCCAAGGTCAGCAGCATGACATTGCCACGGCCAACGGCATGCCCAGCCAAGCAGCAGCATTGCCATTGCCAAGGCCAAGGCCGCAGCATTGCCCATGCCAAGGCCACGGAGCCAGCAGCATGCCCATTTGCCAAGCGGCCAAGCAAGCCCAGCCAGCCAGCAGCATTGCCATGCCATTGCCATGCCAGGCCGAGGTCACAGCATGCCATGCCACGGCCAAGGCAGCCGTGCCCAAAGGCCAGCAACATGCCATGCCATGGCCCAAGGGCCGGGAGCATGCCATGCACCGGCGAAGGTAGCCCAGCCAAAGCAGCAGCCCATGCCATGCCCAAGGACCAAAGGCCGGCGCATGCCATCCCGGCCAGGGCAGAGCCAGCCAATAGCCAGCAGCATGCCATTACCAAGGCAAGGCCAGCAGCATTGCCATGCCACGGCCAAGGCAGCCCAGCCAACCAGCGGCCATCCATGCCAAGCCAGCCCGCAGCATGCCAGGCCAAGGCCAATTCAGCCAGCCCAAGCCAGCAGCATGCCATGCCATGCAAGGCAGGTCGGCGGCATGCCAGGCCACAGCCCAAGGCAGCCTGACAAAGCTGCAAACATGCCATGCCAAGGCCAAGGCAGCAGCATGCCATGCCACGGCCAAAGCGGCCCAGCCAAGCAACCAGCATGCCCATGCCAAGGCCAAAGGCAGCAGCATGCCATGCCAAGGCCAAGGCGCCCAGCCCAAGGCCAGCAAGCATGCCATGCCATCCAGCAGAAGCAGCAGAATGCACATGCCACGGACCAAAGGCAGCCCAGCCAAAGCCGCAGCATGCATGCCAGCCAAGGCCTGCAGGCCATGCCACGGCAAGGCATGCCCAGCCAAAGCCAGCAGCATGCCATGCCAAGGCAGGCCAGCAGCATGCCTGCCAAGGGCCAAGTGTTAGCCCAGCCAAAGCCAGCGCAAGCCATGCCATGCCAAGGCCAAGGTCAGAGCATGCCATGCCACGGCAGGCAGCCCAGCCAAAGCAAGCAGCATGCCAGCCAGCAAGGCAGCCGCATGCCATTGCCACGGCCGAGGCAGCCCAGCCAAAAGCCAAGCAGCTGGCCATGCCATGCCTATGCCAAGGCAGCGCATGCCATGCAAGGCTAAGGCAGCCCAGCCCAAGCAGCAGCACGACATGCCTGCAAAGGCCAAGGTCAGCCGCATGGCCGTGCCACGGCCAAAGGCAGGCCCAGCCAAAGCCAGAGCGCCATGCCAAGGCAAGGCGGCAGCTGCCATGCTTGGCCAAGGCTGCCCAGCAAAGCCAGCAGCATGCCATGACAAGGCCAAGTCAGCCCAGCCAAAGCCACAGCATGCCATGCCAAGGCCATGGCTTAGCAGCATGCCAGCCACGGCCAGGCAGCCAGCCATAGCCAGCAGCAGCCACGCCAATGCAGCCAGCACGCATGCCATGCCACGGCCAAGGCAGCTCAGCAAAGCCAGCAGCATGCCATGCCAAGGCCAGGCCCAAGGCCAGCAGCATCGCCATGCCAAGGCCATGGCAGGGCGCACAGCATGCCATGCAAGGGCAAGGCCAGCAGCAATGCATGCGAAGGCCAAGGCAGCCGCAGCCAGCCAAGCAGCAATGCAATGCAAGGCCAGGCCAGCCGCATGGTCTTGCCACGGCCCTGTCTTCGCCAGCGTGGCTGTGCCCTTGGCTCCCTGGCCTAAGAACATCGCCATTCCACGCCCTTTGGGCAGCAATCATAGTCCCCGTGAAATTGCCATCTTTGGTTGGCCTCGACTACGTATAAGTTGCTCCGCGAAATGCATGTCCCTCGGATAATAGCCATTTGGTTGCCTTTGACTTGCGAACAAGTTGCTAGTGCTTTTCCCCGTGGAAGCTGTTGGGAAAAGTATGTCCCCTCGGAAGTTGCTGTTGTCGTTTCTATTGCATTCGAGCTATCCGATGCTTGCTCGTTTCTCTAAAGTTTTTTACACGTTCGTCGGCCTTTTTAATTATTTTTTACTCATAAACATATAAAAAATAATAAAAATAATAAAAATAATTAAAAAACTTACTATATTACTAGTTCCTCATTTATAGAATTGTTGGAATTTTTCTAAGATTATTTGAGTATTTTTAGTAATTTTATTATTTTTAAGTATTAAAATGATAAATAAATAAAATAAAATTTCCGGTGGCCAAGATATTTTTTTTTAATTCTTTTTATGTGTGTCTTTAATTATTTCCTTCACGTTTTATGTTGAAAATTCTTGAACCCAAACGTTACGTTTTAAAAAAAACCCCATTATGAACTCCTCGAGCATAAGGTGATAGTTTCCTCCTACAGATGAAAAAGGGCTTAACGGCTACTATGAAGGGGGGGGGCAACCTCCCTTAAGCTGGCAGCAAATGGCCAGGCCACAAGCCACGCCTATGCCTTAGGCGGCGCTTGTACAGTCCATCGGCTTGGGTCTTGTGGCATTCGAAACTACTCAGCCAAGCACGGGATGTGTCGAGTGCGGCCCGGCGGTGGGGGCGGTGGCAACGTTGGCTAGGCCAGCATGCCATTGCCAACCTTTGGCCAGCAACATGGTATGCCAAAAGCCTTTGGCCAGCAGCATGCCATGCCCCGCCTTGGCAAAGCACGCCTGCCACGGCCGTTGGCCAGCAGAGTTGTAGGAAATAATTTAATACACCTTAAAAAAAATTTTAAAAAAATATTTTGCTGCCGGAAATATTTTATTTTAATTTATTTCGATTTTAATACTTAAAAAATAATAATAATTAATAAAAATGGTCAAAAAATTATGGAAAAATTCCAATAATTAAAGGATGAGGCACTAGTAATTATAGAAGTCATTAAATTATTTTTTTCATTTTTTTTTATTTTATTTTGATTTTATTATGCCAAATAAGGGCTTTAAAAATTCGAAAAGCTCCAGAAAAATTGCAAAAAAATAGGGAATGACATTTAAAATTGATTGTAGTGCATTTTTAATTGTGTTGCATGGTTTGGGTAAGATTATAAAAGAATCATGTTCAAAAAGAGCGAACAAGGCGGTGGCATGCCATGGCCATGGCCTTGGCCTTTGCCCGCAGCCTTCGCCTTGGCCATGCCTTGCACAGGGACTTGGCCTTGCCCACTACCTTGGCCTTGGCCTTGGCCTTGGCCTTGCCCACTACCTTGGCCTTGCCCACTGCCTTGGCCTTGGCCTTGCCCACTGTCTTGGCCTTTGCCCGCGGCCTTCGCCTTGGCCATGCCTTGCACAGGGACTTGGCCTTGCCCACTGCATTGGCCTTGGCCTTGGCCTTGCCCACTGCCTTGGCCTTGGCCATGGCCTTGCCCACTGCCTTGGCCTTGGCCTTGGCCTTGCCCACTGTCTTGGCCTTGGCCTTAGCCTTGCCCACTGCCTTGGCCTTGGCCTTGCCCACTGCCTTGGCCTTGGCATGGCAGGCTCGCAGAGGCCGTGGCATGCCTAACAGCTAGCCAAGACCGTGGCGTGGCATGCTCCCGTGGCATGCCAAGCTCGCCCAGCCCGTGGCATGGCATGTTGGCCCAAGGCATTGGCATGGCATGCCGGCCAAGGCATGCTGGCCAACGCTGCGGCGCGGCGTGCTGGACAAGGCGATGTCGTGGCTTGGCATGCTGACCAAGACAGTGCCATGGCATGCTGGGCAACACCGTGGCAAGGCATGCGGGCCGAGGCCGTGGCATGGCATGCTGGGCAATGCCGTGGCTTGCCATGCGGCCACGGCCGTGGCATGCTGGGCAACGGACCGGCATGGCATGCTGGCCGTGGCGGTGGCACGACATGCTGGCCAAGGCAGTGGCATGGCATGTTGGCCAAGGCAAACGCATGCCACGCTGGCCAAGGCAGCCGTATGGAATGCGGGCCGAGGCCGTGGCATGGCATGCGGGCCGAGTAGCAATACCATCAAACAAACTATAACTGATTTAAGGAGCCATTCGCAATTTCACAGTCATAATTAGTTCATACTTACACATGCATGGCTTAATCTTTGAGACAAGCATATGACTACTGGCAGGATCAACCAGGTAGCATTCCTTTTTTACGACGCCGGCACTGCATAAGCCCGACCGACTGAGCTGGCACGGTCAGAGGCAGGCGCGGCCATAGCCCGCAACGAGCGACAAACGCTTGGCGGGAAAACGGAGGTCGAAGACGCCGTGTACCCGCACAAGGCTCCGAATCCAAGAGCACGAGCATAACTGCCCGCGGGCCATGCCACCGACACAGCAACGTGAGAGGACAGCACGGAACACGGGAGATACTTTGGGGTTCCCCCAGCGCCACGAGGTGGCGAGGTGAATATAGGCACACGATGCGGACCGAATTCCTTTTCTTTAGGTAGGCAACACAGGAACCCACGCGAGGCAGAAGGCAAGATTTTGCCCCCGAGCACAAATGAAGAGGAATGCACCAGAGGAGTTTGCTGCACAGGCAGGGATCCATCCAACTCGCACAAACCAAACACAACTCACGCGCCACGACGTACACTACGCACCATTTGCCCAAAACGAATCACACCCCGAAGGACTAAGAAGCCAGACGAACGTGCGAGAACATTCAGAGAAGCCGAGCAAGCACCGGTTAGTGCGACTGCAGGTACAAAGGCAACGTGCAAAACTTTCGAGGGACATACTTTTCGCAACAGGCTTCCACTTGGAAAGAATAGGCAGCTGGTCCGCAAGTCAAAGCCAACGAAATGGCAATTACCCGAGGGACATGCTTTTCGCAAGGCACCTTCCACTGGGGAAGCGCAGGCAACTAGCTTGTAGGCAAGTCAAAGCCAACCGGATGGCCACCAACCGAGGGACATAAGTTTTCGCAAGGAGCTTCCACTAGGAGAGCGCAGCCAACTTGTAGGCAAGTCAAAGCCAACCGAACGGCAATTAACCGAGGGACATAGCTTTTCGCAAGGACCTTTTCCACTAGGGAAAGTGCAGGCAACCTGTAGGAATCCCGCGGATGATGAAGAGGAATGCACCAGTGGAGTTCGCTGCACAGGCAGGGATCCATCCAACTCGCACAAACCAAACACAACTCACGCACCACGACGTACACTACGCACCAGCCAGTGGACTTCTCACGACGTCGCCGGCAGCGAACCGCCCAGCCGAACGCGCGAAAACATTTAGAGAGGCCGAGCAAGCACCGGTTAGCGCGACTGCAAATAACAAAAGGCAACTTCTGGGGGACATAACTTTCACGACAACCTTCCACTGGAAAGCGTAGGCAACTCGTTCGTAAGTCAAAGCCAACCAAATGGCAATTAACCGAGGGACACGCTTTTCGCAAGGCACCTTCCACTAGGGAAGCGCAGGCAACTCGAAGACAACCTAAAGCCATTTACCCGAGGGACATGGAGGAATGCACCAGTAGAGTTCGCTGCACAGGCAGAGATTCGTCCAACTTGTACAAACCAAACACAACTCACGCGCCACGACGTACATTATGCACCAGCCCCCCAAAATGAATCACCCCCCGAAGGACTAAGAAGCCCGACGAACGCACGAAAACATTTAGAGAAGCCGAGCAAGCACCGGTTAGCGCGAATGCAAATAACAAGCGCAATAGGAAACTTTCGAGGGACATACTTTTCGCAACAAGCTTCCACTAGGAAAGCACAGGCAACTCGTTCGAACGTCAAAGCCAACCAAATGGCAATTACCCGAGGGACATGCTTTTCGCAAGGCACCTTCCACTAGGGAAGCGCAAGCAACCCGAAGGCGAGTCGAAGACAACCCAAGGGACATGGAGGAATGCACCAGTGGAGTTCGCTGAACAGGCAGGGATCCATCCAACTCGCACAAACCGAACACAAATATGACTACTGGCAGGATCAACCAGGTAGCATTCCTTTTTTCCGACGCCGACGCTGCATAAGCCCGACCGACAGAGCCGATACGGTCAGACGCAGGCGCGGCCGTAGCCCGCAACGAGCGACGAACGCTACGTTCTTCATCGATGCGAGAGCCGAGATATCCGTTGCCGAGAGTCGTTTAGTTTTTTCGCGAGATGCCGCGCGCGAGCGCGCTCTCTTCGTTCGGGTTCCTTGGCGCGATTCGCGCCGGGGTTTTGTTGTTTCGCCGGGGAACGGCCCCCGCCGCCCCCGGAGGGGCCCCGGGCGCGTTCCTTAGGATCGACTAACCCATGTGCAAGTGCCGTTCACATGGAACCTTTCCCCTCTTCGGCCTTCAAAGTTCTCATTTGAATATTTGCTACTACCACCAAGATCCGCACCGACGGCCGCTCCGCCCGGGCTCGCGCCCAAGGTTTCGCGGCGACCGCCGCGCCCTCCTACTCATCGGGGCCTGGCATGGCATGTTGGGCGACGCCGTAGCAAGGCATGCGGGCCGAGGCCGAGGCCGTGGCATGGCATGTTGGGCAACGCCGTGCCAAGGCATACGGGCCGTGGCCGTGGCAAGGCATGCGGGCCAGGGCCGCGGCATGGCATGCGGGCCGAGGCCGTGGCACGGCATGATGGGCCGAGGCCGTGGCATGGCATGTTGGGCGACGCCGTAGCAAGGCACGCTGGCCGAGGCCGTGGCGTGTCATGCGAGCCGAGGCCGTGGCATGGCAAGTTGGGCGACGTCGTGGCAAGGCATGCGGGCCGAGGCCGTGGCATGTCACGCGCGGCGAGGCCGTGGCATGGCACGCGGGGCGAGGCCGTGGCATGGCATTCCGGCCTTGGCATGCAGGGCAACGCGGTGGCACGGCATGTGGGCCGAGGCCGTGGCATGGCATGGCATGCAGGCCGAGGCCGTGGCAAGACATGCGGGCCGTGGCCGCTGCATGGCATGCGGGCCGAGACCGTGGCATGTCATGCGGGCTGAGGCCGTGGCATGGCATGATGGGTCGAGGCCGTGGCATGACATGTTGGGCAACGCCTTGGCAAGGCATGCGGGCCGAGGCCGTGGCATGGCACGTAGGCCGACGCCATGGCATGGCATTCCGGCCTTTGCATGCTGGGCAACGAGGTGGCATGGCATGCTGGCCGAGGCCGTGGCATGGCATGTTGGCGAAGGCTAAGGCATGGCATGCCAGGCAACGCGGTGGCATGGCATGCCGGCCGAGGCCGTGGCATGGCTTGTTTGGCAACGCCGTGGAAAGACATGCGGGCCGTGGCATGGCATGTTTGGCAACGTCGTGGCAAGACATGCGGGCCGTGGCATGGCATGTTTGGCAAAGCCGTGGCAAGACATGCGGGCCATGGCATGGGATGGCATGCGGGCCGAGGCCGTGGCAAGACATGCGGGCCGAGGCCGTGGCATGGCTTGCGGGCTGAGGCCGTGGCGTGTCATGCGTGCCGAGGCCGTGGCATGGCATGTTAGGCCACGCCTTGGCATGGCACGCGGGGCGAGGCCGTGGCATGGCATTCCGGCCTTTGCATGCAGGGCAACGCGGTGGCACGGCATGTGGGCCGAGGCCGTGGCATGGCATGCTGGCCGAGGCCGTGGTATGGCATGTTGGCCAAGGCTAAGGCATGGCATGCCGGGCAACGCGGTGGCATGGCATGCGGGCCGAGGCCGTGGCATGGCATGGTTTTGGCCTAACGCCGTGGCAAGACATGCGGGCCAGGCCGTGTCATGGCATACGGGCCGAGGCCGCAGCATGTCATGCGGGCAGAGGCCGTGGCATGGCATCGGGCCGAGGCTGTGGCATGCATGTTGGGTACGCGCCTTGGCAAAGGCATGCAGGCCGAGGCCGTGGCATGTCATTGCGGGCCGATCCATGGCATGCTCGGGCCGAGGCTGGCATGGCAGTTTGGCAACGCCGTGGCAAGACATCGGGCCGTGTGCATGGCATGGCTAGCGGGCCTGAAGGCGGGGCATGGCATGTGGCAACGCCGGGCAAGACATGCGGGCCGTGGCATTGGCATGGCATGCGGGCCGGAGCCGTGGCAAGACATGCGGGCCGAGGCGATGGCATTGCCATACGGGCCAGGGCCGCGGCAATGGCATGGCCGATGGGGGGCCGGGTTACGGCCGTGGCAGGGCATGCGCGGCGCGGCCGTGGCATGGCATGTTGGCAACGCCGTGCAAGGCATACGGGCGTTGGCCGTGGCAAGTACTGCGGGGAGGGCCGCGGCACTATTGGCAATGCGGGCCGAGGCCCGTGGCGGTGGCACTGATGGGCCGAGCCTGTGCATGGCATGTTGGCGCACGCCTTGCAGAGGCATGCGGGCCGAGGCATTGGCATATGTCATGCGCTCGGGCCCGTGACATGGCACA
>NW_021035097.1:0-11265 GCF_004153795.1 Camellia sinensis
CCTGTTTAAAGCAAGGGGACAAGATATATTTGTTTTTTATACAATAAGGGAGAATTTGGAGCAGTCGAAAGTACTTTGGGTGTTGATGGTGTCTGCAAATAGATTAATTCCAGTTGTAGGATATATATTATTTTGTTTTTCAAAATTTGCTGTAAAATTAAAGAATGGAAAAAGATTGAAGGGAATTGATGGAGGCATAAAGTAAGAAGAGATTGTGTTTGCCAGTCTATATTTTATGGGGACGGCCAATTCAAATATATAGGACCAGATGAATTTTTCTGGCTGTGACGGATTTAAACTGTGAACTCAACTTTTTATAATCAAAATCCAGCCGGATTGGGTAGTACAGGAAATAACCAGGGCTCTATCATGAAATGAGGAATGATATATATATATATATATAAATATATTTGGTTAGAGAAAATTTAGGTGAGGTTTGACTATCTCGGTCCATTGCAAGCCGTAGGTCTCGGTAAGGATTTACAATGGATTTATAGATCGTCCACCAGAGAGGACTGTAGTGGGAATTGCACTTAAGCTTTGCAGGCGAAGAGTACCCTTTCCACTGGCGGTATTAAACCAAGTATGGTTCAGTAGTAATTTTTTTATTAGAAGACATATTTCTGGGATGAGTAATACCTATAGAGTATGTTTGTTTGGGTGGACATGAGCTTGGGATTAGACTAATAATCTAATAAAATTATTAATCCGATGTTTGGTTAAACAATTGAAGTAGGGACTAATTATTTTAAACTTGACTATTAGTTAAGATAGGATACATAATTCAACAGATTCATAGTCTTAGAACTATTAGTCATGAAAATGCTAATCCAGGCCACCCAAACAAATATGACTATATTATCATTGAGTGGAAAAGGCCTCTAAAAAAGGAGCACGTTTTAGAGCTCTTTTTTTAGAGCTGGAGACGTGCAAAAGAAGCCAACTCAAGCAAAGCACTGGGAAGCAGCATGTTTTGCAAGTTGCAACACTTATCTGCAACAGCATTATTGGAGTGTTTTAGCAAATAAATTATATTTTTAATAATATATATGATAAAAGTACATCACTTTAAAATTGTTTGGCAAAATAGAGCTTTTTAATAATAAACTGAAGACACAATTTTAACTGAAATTGCAATTTCAAAAATGCAATTAAGCATTATTACAAATCACTAAAATATTTGATTACCACAATTAACATTCCTTGCAAATGCTTGTAACTATAGATACAACACACTGAAATATTCGATTATCACATTCAACATTCCTCACAAATGCTTGGAATTAGGGGTGATTAGACATTTAGCTGACCCGATAGATCCGCCCGCTCTAGTCTGCGAGCGAATGCTTGGATCGAATGGTGGATAATCCGCCCCTAAATTGTGCATGCCGAACCCGCCCATATACCTTTTATTATTATGATTATTATTATTTTAGTAGTGCAGTTCTCTCTTCTATTCTGGAGAAAGAAACAACCAAACCCTACCTTTCTCGTCTTTTGTCTCTCTCCATCAGCTCGATTGGCGGTGGTGACTGTACAACGGCGACGATCTAGCGATAATCGGCAGCTCTACAGCGCGGCAGCAATGACGGTACGGTCTTCTCTTCTCCTCTCTTCTTCTCTTCTCTTCAATGTTCTTTAAATCTGCGAACGATATAATCTTTTTCTAAATCTTTTTTTTTTCCTTTTCAAATTTCAGATAAAATTCTTCTCCCATTGATTTGAGGTTTTTGCAAAACAAGGTAATATTTATTTCATTTTAGTGTCCATTTTATTGTTTGATTTCCTATTTCTTGTTCTTTTGCTTCATTTTTGTTGTCAACCAAAGAGGATACGCACTATTGTGTATTTGCTGCTCAAAAATAAATAAATAAATAAATATTGCGTATTTAAATATTTATGTTATAATCCTTTCATGTTTGGTTTTCACTGGGACGACACAGATAAAATTTGATTATTTATTTACTGTGTATTTGTTTTATTTATTTAATTAATTATTTTTTTTTTGATTATTTATCTACAAAGCTAGTATACTTGGCATGAACTCAGAAGGATGATAGAGCAGTTATATGTATATTAGAAATCAAGCCCAAAGAAACACACAGTCATATTTGGCAGGAACCGGATCAAAACCCTCGTCCCTAAACCATGCATGCCCGACCCGCCCATATACCTTTTATTATTATGATTATTATTAATTTGGTAGTGTAGTTCTCTCTTTTATTCTGGAGAGAGAAACAACCAAACCATACCTTTCTCGTCTTTTGTCTCTCTCTATCAGCTCGATTGGCGGTGGCGACCGTACAACGGCGACGATCCAGCGATAATCGGCAGCTCTACAGCGCGGCAGCAATGACGGTACGGTCTTCTCTTCTCCTCTCTTCTTCTCTTCTCTTCAATGTTCTTTAAATCTGCGAACGATATAATCTTTTTCTAAATCTTTTTTTTTTCCTTTTCAAATTTCAGATAAAATTCTTCTCCCATTGATTTGAGGTTTTTGCAAAACAAGGTAATATTTATTTCATTTTAGTGTCCATTTTATTGTTTGATTTCCTATTTCTTGTTCTTTTGCTTCATTTTTGTTGTCAACCAAAGAGGATACGCACTATTGTGTATTTGCTGCTCAAAAATAAATAAATAATTTTATTGTTTGATTTTGTATTTCTTGTTCTTTTGTTTCGTTTTTCTTGTCAACCAAAGAGGAGTGCACTGTTGTGTATTTGCTGTTCAAAAAAATAAATAAATAAATAAAAAATAAATAAATATTGCGTATTTAAATATTTATGTTATAATCTTTTTATGTTTAGTTTTCACTGGGACCACACAGATAAAATTTGATTATTTATTTTGTTGTGTATTTGTCTTATTTAATTAATTAATTATTTTTTCATTATTTATCTACAATGCTAGTGTACTGGGCATGAACTTAGACGGATGATAGAGCAGTTATATGAATATTAGAAATCTAGCCCAAAGAAACACACAGCCATATTGGGCATGAACCTGATCCAAACCCCCGCCCCGAAACCGTGCATGCTCGACCCACCCATATACCTTTTAATATTATGATTATTATTATTTTAGTAGTGCAGTTCTCTCTTCTATTCTGGAGAGAGAAACAACCAAACCCTACCTTTCTCGTCTTTTGTCTCTCTCTATCAGCTCGATTGGCGGTGGCAACCGTACAACGACGACGATCCAGCGACAATCGACAGCTCTGCCGCGCAGCAACAACGACAGTACGGCCTTCTCTTCTCCTCTCTTCTTCTTTTCCCTTCTATGTTCTTTAAATCTGCGAATGATGTAATCTTTTTCTAAATCTTTTTTTTTTCCTTTTCAAATTTCAGACATAATTCTTCTCCCATTGATTTGAGGTTTTGCAAAACAAGGTAATATTTATTTCATTTTAGTGTCCATTTTATTGTTTGATTTCGTATTTCTTGTTCTTTTGCTTCATTTTTCTTGTCAACCAAAGAGGATATGCACTGTTGTGTATTTGCTATTCAAAAAAAATAAACAAAAAATAAAATATAAAAATATTGTGTATTTAAATATTTATGTTATAATCCTTTTATGTTTGGTTTTCATAGGGACGACATAGATAAAATTTGATTATTTTTCAACAATGCTAGTGTACTGGGCATGAACTCAGAAGGATGATAGAGCAGTTATATGAATATTAGAAATCTAGCCTAAAGAAACACAGGTATATTTGGCATGAACCTGATCCAAACCAAACGCCCGTAAACCATGCATGCCCGACCCGCCCATATACCTTTTATTATGAGGATTATTATTATTTTGGTAGGAGAGTTCTCTCTTCTATTCTGGAGAGAGAAACAACCAAACCCTACCTTTCTCGTCTTTTGTCTCTCTCTATCTGCTCGATTGGCGGTGGCAACCGTACAACGACGATGATCCAGCGACAATCGGCAGCTCTGCAGCACGGTAGCAACGACGGTACGGTCTTCTCTTCTCCTCTCTTCTTCTCTTCTCTTCAATGTTCTTTAATCTGCGAATGATGTAATCTTTTTCTAAATCTTTTTTTTTTCCTTTTCAAATTTCAGATATAATTCTTCTCCCATTGATTAGAGGTGTTTGCAAAACAAGGTAATATTTATTTCATTTTAGTGTCTATTATATGGTTTGATTTCGTATTTCCTGTTCTTTTGTTTCATTTTTCTTGTCAACCAAAGAGGATATGCACTGTTGTGTATTTGCTGTTCAAAATAAATAAATAAAAAATAAAATAAAAATATTGCGTATTTAAATATTTATGTTATAATCTTTTAAAGTTTTGTTTTCACTGGGACGACACAGATAAAATTTGATTATTTATTTGCTGTGTATTTGTTTTATTTAATTATTTATTAATTTGTTGATTATTTATCTACAATGCTTGCGTACATGGCATGAACTCAGAAGCATGATAAAGCAGTTATATGAATATTAGAAATCTCGCCCAAAGAAACACACAGGCATATTTGGCATGAACCTGATCCAAACCCCCGCCCCTAAACCGTGCATGCCCGACCCGCCCATATACCTTTTATTATTACGATTATTATTATTTTAGTAGTGCAGTTCTCTCTTCTATTCTGGAGAGAGAGACAACCAAACCCTACATTTCTCGTCTTTTGTCTCTCTCCATCATCTCGATTGGCAGTGGCGACCGTACAACGGCGACGATCCAGCGACAATTGGCAGCTCTGCAGCGCGGCAGCAATGACGGTATGGTCTTCTCTTCTCTTCTATGTTCTTTAAATCTACGAATCATGTAATCTTTTTCTAAATCTATTTTTTTTTTTTCATTTTCAAATTTCAGATATAATTCTTCTCCCATCGATTGGAGGCTTTTGCAAAACAAGGTAGTATTTATTTCATTTTAGTGTCCATTTTATTATTTGATTTTGTATTTCCAGTTCTTTTGTTTCATTTTTCTTGTCAACCAAAGAGGATATGCACTGTTGTGTATTTGCTGTTAAAAAAAAAGTAAATAAAAAATATATATATATTGCGTATTTAAATATTTATGTTAGAATCCTTTTATGTTTGGTTTTCACTTGGACGTCACAGATGAATTTTGATTATTTATTTGCTGTGTATTTGTTTTATGTAATTAATTATTTATTTTTTGATTATTTATCTACAATGCTAGTGTACTTGGCATGAACTCAGACGGATGACAGAGTAGTTATATGAATATTAGAAATCTTGCCCAAAGAAACACACAGGCATATTTGGCATGAACTTGATCCAAACCCCCGCACCTAAACCGTGCATACCTGACCCGCCCATATACCTTTTATTATTATGATTATTATTATTTTGGTAGTGCAGTTCTCTCTTTTATTCTGGAGAGAGAAACGACCAAACCCTACCTTTCTCGTCTTTTGTCTCTCTCTATCAGCTCGATTGGCAGCGGCGACCGTTCAACGGCGACGATCCAGCGACAATCGACAGCTTTGCAGCGTGGAAGGAACGACGGTACGTTCCTCTCTTCTCCTCTCTTCTTATCTTCTCTTCTATGTTCTTTAAATCTGCGAATGATGTAATCTTTTTCTAAATCATTTTTTGTTCCTTTTCAAATTTCAGATATAATTCTTCTCCCATTGATTTGAGGTTTTTGCAAAACAAAGCAATATTTATTTCATTTTAGTGTCTATTTTATTGTTTGATTTCGTATTTCCTGTTTTTTGTTTCATTTTTATTGTCAACCAAAGAGAATATGCACTGTTGTGTATTTGCTGTTCAAAAAAAATAAATAAATAATAAAATAAAAAAATATTGCGTATTTAAATATTTATGTTATAATGCTTTTATGTTTGGTTTTCACTAGGACGACACAGATAAAATTTGATTATTTATTTGCTGTGTATTTGTTTTATTTAATTAATTAATTATTTTTTGATTATTTGTCTACAATGCTAGTGTATTGGGCATCCAAACAGGGCTAAACTGGTTTGGATTTTTTGTTCATCCAAACAGGACCCTTCCCGTTTTCAAACAGAATTAAACTGGTTTGGAATTAGTGCACACCCAAACAGGGCCCTTCCCGTTTTTTGCTATCTGTTTGAATAATTAACAGATTCAAATCTGTTTGAATTCAAAACCAACAGGTTTCATACATGTTCAATTTAAAACCAAGAGCCACCTTTACATCTATAAATAGAACCACCCTCATTTGATGTTTTCAATTCAGAAATTTCGTATTTCACCTTTGCTAATTATATTCTTAATCTTGCTGCATTTTATTTCTGAAAGAAAGAATGTAAACACTTTGTGTGTTCGACGAACGATTAAATTGTAGTGCTGCTTTTATTCGTTGATAAGATCATTTTATCCTGGGAGATAGACGTCCAAATTCTGATAGCACCGTGGAGAGGACGAATCTGTCTTAAGGACACAGTGTTAAACACTGGACTTGATCGGAAAAGTTATTCAAATAAATTAACCAAGTAAGTTGTTTAAGTCTATACTGTTTTTATTTGTTTATTTAATCAGACTTTATTTTTGTTTTTGTAACAAAATAAAATCTGTAGTTTTATTTATTTATTTATTATTTCGAGTTTGATTTTTGTAATCAAACAAATTCTCTCCTTTTTTTTTTATTCTTGTTGTTGTTTTGTACACAACAGAATTTAATCTATTTAAATACAATGAAGATTGTCCTACACTTTTTTCTAAAGTCAACTTAGATATTATTGAAGACAAGCTCATGAAAACCATATTATAATTTTGAGAAGATTAAAAACTAGTGATAAGTGAGATAAATAATTACAAATTTAAGATGTAATTAGGAATAATTGTGTTTGTAAAGCCCAAAATTCTGATGGGAAATTATTTAAGCAGATTCAATTGGTCAAATAAACTTTACAATGAAATTATTTTTTATATGTGCAATTTTACCATAATATGATTCTTTTAATAGGAAATATGATTACAATGGAGATAATTGAATAGCCTATCAATAGAAGCTTGCAATGAAGTAGGGGTGCAACTCGGGCGGGCTCAACCCGAGCAACTCGTGCTCAGCTCGAGCTTTTTTAGGACTTGGGCAACAATATCTTGTAATCTGGATGGGCCTAGGCAGATTTTTGATGCCCGAATTGTAATTTGGGCTGGGCCTGGACAGAATCAGTGTCTAACCCGAGCAACCCGAACCCGAATTGTATTTAATATATTATATAAATTATATAATATATGTATAAATTAAATTAAATTAAATAGTTGTCCTTAATTATTTATTTATTTATTTTTTGGCTGGTCTTTCACCCTTGGATTAGCATCTTTTATTTAGACCATTAGATTAAATCTAAAAGGAAAACCCTACCTTATGTATGGAATAATGAACCATTGTTTGTTAATTAATTGCAATTGAAGAAACTTTCAAATATGTTGAAGTTTGTGGCTGGTCTACAATTTCTAGCATGTCTAGCATTTATATGTACTAGAGTTTTATATGTACCAAATTTTTATGCACCAAATTTGAATGGACTTGTGTATATATATAATGAAGCATTCAGAAACTGTTTGTGAATTTCGTGCAATTCGGACAATTCGGACTAACCCGAGTTCAAATTATAAAGCTTGGTCCGGGCTTAGACAGCCATGTTCGGGTTGATGGTTGGCTTGGGCGGGCTTGGGCGCTGCCAAACACAATTCGGGCTGGGCTTGGGCAAACCCCAAACCCGACCAAACCCGCCCGAGTTGCACCCCTACAATGAAGGGTATATGAAGCCTCATTTGACTCCTGTATCGGTTAGTGAGTAATCCGCCCCCTCCAAACAACAAACATTACCTTTATTTATTTTTTTTCCACAAATTTGATACAATATTTAGCAATATTAAATTTTCGCAGGACTTCTAGCTACCCATTTGAAGAGCTCAATCTTGACCTTCATGTCAAATTTTAACTTGGCTCCTTTGCAAAATTTATTGGTCTGTCATTAGAGGTAGATTAAAAATTCTAAAGTAGAGGATTGAATAGATGAAAGAAAAAATGCATTTTTTTAAAAATTGATTTTACAAGTAAAATCATTCATGGAAAGATTTTGCATAATTAAATTCTCCAATTTATTTCAAATTCATCAATTTAAAATTCTCAAATCCATTGTTAAAATCTAGATGTAGTTCTATATTGAATTAAGGTTATACTCCATGATGGAGTGATCTCTTCACTTTAAATCTATAATTCCAAATACAACCTAGAAGATTTTCCATCTGCTAATCTATTGGCTATTTAAATGCAAATAATGTTAGGAATCTCAAAAAAATTACAAAAAATTCTAAAAAATTTACAATGTGTAAAATTTTTAATTTTTAATTTTTTTTTAATGATTTCTAACATTTTTTTCTAAATATATTACAAATGTTGAAATGGAAATATCACTGGTTTCTGTTATGATATGTTCTTTATTTTACACTAATGCACGTATTTCTTCTCCTAACAACCCATCACATATTTCTTCTTCTATTTTCCCTATTTCTTCTTTTGTTAAATAATAATGTTATGGTCAAAATTGACTACTGAATAAACTCAGTGAACCCCACATTCGATATCAATAATTCCCATTTCTCTTCTGATTTGTTTTTGCCTTTCCCAACAAGAGAATAGAGCTCTCGCTTTATTGACCACCGAAATTTGGGCGATCAAATTCCCCATGGTAGAAAACATATTTACTACATTAACATATATTGGATCTGATGGGCACGGCCCAAGATCCAGGAGCCCAACCCACGGCCCAGGGACTAGATAACCAATGCTGGCACTACAAAAAAATTGACTTTTTGCGACGGTAAAATACCGTCGCTAATACTGCTACTGCCGTCGCTAATACTTTTTGCGACGGCAAGAGGGGGGTCGCAACTGCAGGGGTTGCAAAAGAGTTTTTGCGACGGTAAGTGCCGTCGCTAATGTTTTGCGACGGCATTTTTACCTTTTTGCGACGGTACCGTGCAGTCGCTAATAACGTTTGAAATTTCTTGACTTTTTTGCGACGACCCTATTTTACCGTCGCTAAAAATGTATTTGAGACAGCAAAAAATACCGTCGCTAATAGTCTTTTTTTTTAAAAAAATTACTGTTTTTGCGACGGTGTGGTGCCGTCGCAAAAAGTATAAAAAATATAAATTTCTATTTTTTGCGATAGTGTAATGCCGTCGCAAAAAATATTAAAAAATAATAAAATTTCTATTTTTTGCGACATATAATATCGTCGCAAAAAGTAAACCCTGTAACAAAATTAATAAAAATATTAAAATTTTTTATTTTTTCCGACGGTGGTGCCGTCTCTCTCTCTAAGAGCTAATTATTTACATTCCATTCACAAAAACATCATAACAGAAAATAAAAATAAAAATTAATCAAACCATCAAATTCAATATTTTACAAAGAACAATTAAATTGTACATGTTCATAAAAACATATTTAAATTATAAAATTCACCCAAATCCTAAAAAAAATAAAATAATAAAATAAAATCTAAAAGAAACATATTTAATTGAATGTCAGACTCTCTAAGTGACTGAGAATCTACAGGAGGATTTGATTTTGCTGTTGCTGTGAGATTAATCCTGGGGGATCCAACATCTGAATCATCACCTCCAAAAGCCTAAATGAACAAAAAAACAAACATAATAATGAGGAAATAACAATGTCAGACCTGGTTAAATGTCTAAATAATAAAGAACAAATCACATTTTTTAAAGAAATAAACGAATGTTAAAAACAAATTATTACATTTTAAATAATTGTTGTTTCTATTCTTTGATCTGTGAAACTATTCAGCTAATCATTCAGCTCATATAATCTCTAAAGTGAGCACTAAATCCCTAGTCTTCCTCTTATTTAGTTTCTCAACCAAACCTGATCTTAAGGTACTGTTCTGAAGGCACTGTTCACAGCATCCCAAAGGACCCAAACAGTCCTTTCCTTCTTTGTTCAATTAATTCTCCAATCAGCTCAATTAAAGCAACCATATTTTTGGTACAAAATTCAGAAGTTCACATTCCTTTTACTCAACACTGGATATGAGGCATAATAATGTATTGGCCACACATGCAGCAATATTCAATAGAGTGAGAATGTTAATATTATGAGAACAAAGGCAAAATACTCAAAATGCAGGTGCAAAATTATAATAGTCTTTTGGCATTCCTTAATCTCAGAGATAAAATTGAAGCTATTCAGGAAAACTCATCATTGGAGATGCTAAATATGTAGAGGCACTAACTGAAGTAACAAAAACACAGAAATGAACTTATACTAATTCCAAAATTTTCCTGCTAAGATAGAAAGAAGCTAATGTAGTAGAAGATCCTACAAATCTACAGAATTATGTGATTAGTACCCTTTCCATTTGCATTTGGTTTGACATCTTTTTACCTACCAGACTTCCAAAACAAAGGTTTTAGCCATGACACTGTATACTCCACTCGTCAGTTTTTTCTGTCAATTTTTTCTATCTTTTATCGTACTGCTCTTCTACCACCAAACTAAATTATGTCATAAGCATGCTTATCATACATTTTGAAATGACTTCCATCTTTTTCTAAAAGAAAACAAAGAACATTTAGCTTTTATTTATTTATTTATTTTATCAAAAAGGAGGACATTTAGCTCTTCTATGGTTGAATTTTCACAAATCACCATGAACATACCCAAGACTACATTTCATCCACAAATGACTGAGCTTACACCTTTTCCTTTACACTTTGTTCCATGTGTTATTTTCCTATCTTACAGTTAATATTTAACTAAAAAGATAGTTGTGAATCCAAAGATCCATGGATTTACAAAATGTTGTGTTTTGAAGACCTAAACCCTCATCGTCAAACATGACAGCTTCCAAAATCAAGATATGACTAAAGTATCCATTGAGCTCAAGGAACAAAATTTCGTTACGTTACCATCAAAATGGTTGAAATATTTCCATTTCCCAGGATCTATAGACCTTAAATATGTTTAATTATTTAATTATTGAGCTCATATGAACATTTATATTGGCTTTAGTTTCTATTTCCAAATAATTCCATATATTCCCTTTTTTATTTTTTCCTTGTGTTAAAACATTTCTGAAACATTTCAGTTTCCAAGCGAACTTAAACAGCATATCGAAACAAAATTTTGATATAAGAGAATGCATTAGGAAAGGGGATAATCAACTACGTTCAAGATAAACTAAAACAAAGACTCTTAATCATTACCTCTTATCAACAAGGTCAGTTTTGTTCCCAACAATGACAATTATAACGTCACTGCCC
>NW_021035101.1:0-10023 GCF_004153795.1 Camellia sinensis
GAGGAGATCACTCAAGAGACGAGATATTAGCTCGTGTCGAGCGGCTCACATTCTTCTTAGCTCGGTCCACCCAATGTCCCACCAAACTTGCAGACTTGCTCGATTTGGATATTTTTTGGGTCAAAATTAAAGAAACCTGGGAGCCCGATTGTCCAGATCCCCAACGTGTTTCATTCACAAGAAAGATAGAACAGTTGAAGGAAGAAAGGCAGAGGTGGGTTTTGGGGGGCTACATCCTAAGTTAACTTCATATGAAGTCCTAAAACTTACTGCAATTGTGCTCTAAACTCAACTATGACAATCACGGGCCTAGCTATACGATGAAAACATGAGTAACAAATTGAAGAGCAATGGAGGGTTGAAAACTTACAGCTAGAGCACGAATGGCAGGCTCGAAGTGTTGGGACGGGGCCTCCAACCGACGGCGAAGGTGTAGACTGGGCACGCGAGTATGCTCTAATCTCAATAGTATTGTTAGGGCGAGAGCCTCTAGTTCACAGGTGTGGTTTTTGGTGATGAAGATGAACAAAACAGGAGGCAAATGAAAGGAAGGGCGACGGGTAAAAGAAGGTAAGAGAAGCGCCAAAATTTGAATGTGAAGAGGCAGCAAGAGGCGGCTGGTTGGCTGTTCGAGGCCAATGCATAAATGATGACACGTGTCTGTAGTGACGGCGGCATCAGTATTGAAAAGACAGGTTGGTAAGTAGAGGCGCCGATCGAGCAAGTTGAGAGACCTAACATGGGGCTTAGCCAACTAATATCTGCGGTATAAGGCCGGGCAAAGGGAATGACCCGCGCTGGAGCATGTAATCCCAATCACGCTAACGGCGGAACAGAATTAAGGGGCAATTGAGAGGAGATTTCATAATCTGGTTTTGGGCTGTGTAATGGCTGGGCGAAAATTGGTCTGAGCGTGTTTGGGCGGTTGGGCTGGGTAGATCTAGGGGAGTTTGTTCGGTTAAGTCCAAGACCGATTTGGCCAGGGATGATTCTCTTGTCTGCCGCGATTCATATTGTTTGCTTGTTTAGATCGGCGAGCAAGATCCTCCGCAGACCGGCCAACCGAGCAAGAGCTCGGTCATAACGGAGGCTGCAAAGCTCGTCAAAAACGAGCTCGCTAGGAGCACTGTATGTTTCGGAAAGTAATACGGTCGTAGAAGTTGGGGTAGCGCCGTCGGCTGTCCGTTCGCGCCAACGCCGTTTGGCAGTTTGATTAGGTGGTGTTAACTATATTTACGCTAACACGTGGAGAGCAGGATAGTAGAACAGGTCTACACATTAGAAAGGTGAATGGATGCAGAGGTACGCGCAGAGTATTTAAGCGTGACTGCGCCCCCCATGCTGATGATGGAACACCTTCTGGTGAGAGAACACTAACACATCGTTTTCTCTCTCTCCTTCGCTCTCTGAGTGTGTGCTGACTCGACCGTCGGAGGGGTTTTTCGGTAACAACCGCCGGTTAGCTCACCTCCATTGTGTACGTAGGTCAATCGGAGATAGCGCAACTTGGACACAAGGAGTACGGGTGGTATCGAATATTGCTCCCCGTACAATAGGCTTTTGACCTTCTTGTTCCTCAGCTTCTCGACCGATCAGTGTCCTAAGAGGAATAAGATGTGGCTTTGGCTTCATCTGCGAAAGTACTTCTGTCTTGCTCATTTACTTTACGTTTCGATATTTCCGAGGCTTGAATTCTAAACCTAATTCATAAAAATCAATCAAAGAAAACCACTTAAAAATTCCACCAACTGAAATAAAACTCTTCTCCTCCCTAATAATTCACACCTCAGTACAGCTAATTATAACACAGAGTCAACAGAACTGAAACACAAACAAAAAATTTCCAAAATGTGCATACACATTTCTTATATTCACATATGTTTACACACATACAATATACATTTAATGTATACAAATACACATATATTAGGCAATGCATGCAGTGAAGAATAAAACCCTAGACTAACAGTGAGGACTTCAACAGATCGAGCAGAAGAGAGTTAAGCATTGAACAGAGCTTAAAACACAGCTATGAATTTGCTCCCTTAGGGCAAAGAACTGAGCTCGATCAGATTATGAAAACGCCTAGACAGAAAGAGAGAGGGAGAGAGAGTGTGTGGTGAAATTGGAGGTTATATATATGTTTTGATTAGGAGAAAAATCTATAGAGAGAGAGAGAGAGAGAAACGCGGGAGAGAAATCAGGTTTTCCGGCAAAATGTTTGATATGACATTTAAGTCCTAAATTCATTGTGATTGACGAAAGAGAGTGATCTGTAAATTACTGGAAAGTCCTCCATGATTATTTGGTGTGACACTCATGTTTCGTTTTTTTACTCTTTATGGTAAAGAGACTATATGGTGAACAATTACGAGTTTGGATCCTTGACCGCACTCCTCTTGCGGCCCTTCGTGTGTCGCCCAAAACGACGTCGTTTGGGGCCAATTTTAATTAAAAAAAAAATAGAACAGAACAAGAGCAAAACCAGAGAAGGGAGAAGAAGAAAGAAGGGAGAAGAATGAAGGATTCCAGAAATCCAGTTCTTGAAAACACTAAAACAAAAAAATCTAACAAAATTAATACATGGCACCAACATTAAATTTAACAAAATCTAACAAAAATTTTGGAAGATTTTTCATTTATAGACTAATCAAACCAAACCCAAAATTTGATATAGACCTAGTTAAGATTAGGAAATGAAAATTAAAACTCGCAAAGCAAGAACCAAGAATATCACAAAATCATACATATATATATATATATATATGTATGTATATAACAAAATCTAACAAAAATTCTAGAACATTTTCATTTACAGACTAATCAAACCAAGCCCAAAATTTATGATAGATCCAATTAAGATTAGGAAATGGAAATCAAAACCCACAAAGCAAGAACCAAGAATACCACAAAATCATATATATATATATATATATATAGGCATAGAAACAAACATACCTGAAAGAACTGTTTCTCTTTTTTCCCAGTCTCTCTCAAACAACTGTTGCTCCTGCTCGTGCGATTGAGAGGAGGACAGGAATGGCCTCGCCATTTCTTGGAGTAGGAAGAAGAGAAGGTAATGAAGAGAGAGGTGAGTTTCAGAGTTTGAGAGGTTTTGGAGAAGAGGAGAGAGAGGGAAGAGAAGGCAGTGAAGAGAGAACTGTTCTATCTTTTTTTTTTGTTTTTTTAATTGAAATTTGGCCACAAAACGACGTCCTTTTGGGGCGCCGAAGTCATTGTATGCAAACAAAAAGTAAAATTATATATTTTTTCTCTTTTCAAACCATCTAACTAAGAGCATCTTTATTAAAATAGTCAAATTTTCAATTAAGTTTTAATAAAAATTTATTTTTTATTTCAAATTTAATATTTAAGAGAAAATTAAAATAATGAATGATCATATTTGTATAGGATAATGATATATAAATGGAATATTAGATAAATTATATTTACATCTCTTAAAATTTGGAGAAAATACAATAAATTTTACAAGCTTGGATAATTATATTAGACTCATTTAAGATTTTAATTTACGTAAAACTTAACTCATTTTTTTTCATAATTTATTAGTCTTATGAAAAAAAAGTGATGTTGTTATGTTTTTTACATTAGAATATATATATATATATATATAAGCTTACTAATAAAGATGTTGATTTAATTATCTCAAAATATATTAATTTGTTGTATCCAAATTTCAGAAAAGTCAATGTTATTTATCCTAAAAAAATTATATTGAATTTACATACAAAATAATGTGACACTTTATGCTCCACTCATCTATTCTAATTTATATTTAAAAAAAATAACACAATTATATCATTATGATTCAGTTTTTTTTATACAAATTTTGTTTATAAATAATTTTTCTTAATTTATCAAATTATATTTTTTATCTCATGTATTACAATTGTATTAATTTAATGATTTCACTACTCATGTTTGTTATTAATATAGAAATAATTGCTTAAATGATAAATAAAATATAATATATTAAATATTTTATTATCTAAAATCATTGGTTGAGTACTCTTTCTCTAACTAAATGTAGCTTGTAGTTTAAAATTCAACTAAAGTAGCTAGTCAAAAATTAAGTTTGATGAAGTGTGTTTCTATATTTTTATGCTATAAAATAGCCAAAGTAAGGCTCTAATAAGCTTGATAATGATACTCTTAGATCAATGTATTTCTTTTATGAATCAGATGTTTAGTACTTCATAAATTTGGTTTTGTACAATATTTTTTTTTACTCATTTAAAATAAATTATGATTTCATATAAAATGGGATGGAAAATGGTAGGGATAGATCAATTGTATAGAAGTGATTGATTTTAATTGATGTTAAATTATGTTATGAGTACATTTAAATATGGATAATTCATTATTATTATATATATGAAAAATGCTTCAGGTCTCGAGGGCTTCAGGTGTGAACGGTGCAAATTTGTGTTCACGGGTTGGACGACCACCTGAACAATTGGGGTGAAACACTTGTTCATTGCGACTGTCACCTTGTCGACCGTGACTGTCGACTGTTACTGTCAACCTCTTTATCGGACTACCGACTGAACAATCGGTAAAATAAAATTCGAGCCATTCGAACCAAGGTCAAATTCGAGGCACGTAACATTACTTTATATATATATATATATATATATGACATAAATGATCATAAAAAGGGTTGGGCTATGGCACAACGTGAATCATCAAGATAAGGGCGGACGTCAGACCTAGCTAAAATATAATTAGATTGTACAATTTTATTGGATAACGAATGATAACTTATGGCTATATTTGAGATCAACTAAAAGAAAATATAATTTTATCTAAATAATTTTTAATGATTTTTTTATCTTTGTATATAAAATTTTGCCTTCCACGTCCGATAAATCTAGAAAGATGTATAAAAAGAGTCACTAATTATATGTATTTTTTTTTATTTTTCAGGTCTATATAATTTAGTAACATTTGAAATGTCAAGCTTTTTGAATTTGCAAAAAAAATAAAAATAAAAATTCCAAATATAAATTATTTTTATTTTTATTTTTATTTGAATGGAAAAAAAAACTTACAGAGAAGATACATACACTCCTATATAAAGGCTATACTCCCAAAGGTTAGGTATATAGAGTGTTTATTTGAACGGATTGGATAAGGGAATCATAATTTATTGAATTGTTAGTTCTGAGAAATATTATTTCCTGATTACTTAGTTGGATTGAATTTGTATCCTATGAGTTCATTTAGGAAGTGGATTGACTTTTTGACTTTTTAACTTTTTGATTATTTTGGGGCTAAAAAATCTTGTTTGAGAATGATTTTTGGTTTTTTTTACTTTTTATGAAAGAAAGAATGTAATGATTATGAGTTGGATGTGATATTTTGTCTTACTGACCTAAAAAACCTATTTTGTTTTTTTATGGCTATTTAACCAAAAAATCCCAAACCAAGACTTCCCAAACGAGTTCTATATTTGTTTAGTCATGGAATTAAATGTTTGGATTGAATTATTCTATTGAATCTTATATTTGTTTAAAATATTATGGAGAAAGATAAATGTTTAAAAGACTATTTTGCCCTTTTGAATTTTTTACTAAATAATAGGAATATTAAATCTAAGTTATAAATTTTATTTAATTTTTTTACTAGAACTTTTAAAAAATTAAATAAATGGAATATTAATAAAAATTACATAAATTCATTTTAATTTGTAGTTGAGATTTTTAAATTTTATTTTACTTTACTAAGTATAATCAATACCATATGGTTATTAAAATAAATAATTATTTATACTTTACTAAGTATAAATAATTTAAGAAATAAATTTTATTTAAAAAAATATATTAAATAGTAGAGGGTCAAAAATATAATTTTACTATAGCTTCGTTTGGGAAGTGGGTTGACTTTTTAACTTTTTGATTTTTTGACTATTTTAGCCTGAGGCTAAAAAGCCTCATTTGGGGAGGACTTTTTAGCTTTTTTGACTTTTTGTGAGAGAAAGAATGCAATGATTATGGGTTAGATATGATGTTTTGTTTTATTGGGCTAAAAAGCCTATTTTGCCTTGTTGTGACTAAAATAACTCCAAACCTAACCCAACTCAACCCAACCCTTTTTATCAAACGAAGCCTATATAGGCCCCGTTTGGCGTAACTGTTAAAATAGATTATAAATTATAACTTAACAGATTATAGATTATGACTTTAGTAAAAAATTGTTAATCTATTTATTGTAACTGTTGGATTATAGATTTAAGTTGCTGAGTAATGTTTGTTAAATAAGCCGTGAAATAGTTTTTTCAATTAACTTTATTTTTTGTTATTCACTACTTGTCTATATTTCTCATAAATAATAATAATAATAATCTATAGTTCATTTAGGTCTTTTTCTATTTTTAAAAAAATAAAAAATAAAAAAATAGAAGAGCATAACCATAAATTAATATCTTCACAGCATAAGTTGATAATCAAAAGTAAGAGGTGAGCAGCTTCTCAAAATCAATTTTTTTGAGTTAAAATAAGTTCTTAGAATAGAAGCTGTTTAAAATAAATTTAACCAAACAGTTTAAAATAACTTTTTCAAAGCTAAAAATTATAAGTTGGTTCAAAAAAGCCTAAACAAACACCTCCATAATTCCATGGAATTATCCAAATATTTGTGCCCCCCTCCGAAAATAGAATAGAACAATCCAATGTATTAAGGATTCAGTGCAAAATTTTTAAATCAAATAACGGACTTCTCCATTCACTAAATATAAGTTTTATCCCATAATTTAATCCCTCCAAACAAACATGTTCTACGCGTGTACAAGTTTCTTACTTTTACTCTGTAGCCCACGAAATGATTTGGTTAGAACTAACAACTAGTTTGCAGGTGTAAAGCTCTGGGTATTCATTTTCAACCTCCAAAATCTTCCTCGTCCCCATGAAGCAAACTTTCTTTCAATATTTGTGAGGTCCAAATTTTTATCCACAGCCATGCTATGCACACACATTGTAAAACAAAGTATTTTTACTTAAAAATATATTGACATTTATCATTTTGTATATAATTTTATTCTAATGACTGATCATATTCATTAACATAAAATTAAGTGTATATAATAATCAAAACAAAAATGATTTGGACCCCCAATTTTTCAAACCCCCAGTGACCCCCAGTGTTTTTTTATTGGTTGGAATTTTTTTTTTTTTTTTTTGTTTTCCATCTGCCAATCACAGAGCCCCATGTGCAGTGGGGGTGCTGGGGGTCACCCCCATTGGGGTCCCCAGCACGGTTGTAATCAAAATTCATATTAATTAAAAATTTCCTTATGTATTTCTTAAAGATAAACTAAGATTTCAAATACTAATAAACTTCTTACTTATATTGAATACTGAATGATGAAATGGTAGATTATCAAATGTTTATACTTATGTTATTGTTGAAATATATTACCATTGTTGTTATGTCAACAATAACTATTATTGTCATCATTACTGTTATCATCACCATTACCGTTTCAATACTACCATCATAAAGCAGAAAGAATTACTTATGACTATTGCATGAAAGATATACTCCGTGGTAGGGACGGAGGGTTGCGAAGTTCCACATTATATTTGCACGGAGGGTTGCGAAGTTCCACATTATATTTGTATTGTGTATAAATTTTATAATAAGCATTTTGTTATTCAAGATAAAAAATTATATTCATTTTTCAAATTCAATAATGTGGCAATCAATTAAGATATTACAATCAATACTCTCTTTCATATATTCTCTAATTATCAACTAATAATATTACTTACATATAGTCTAAAAAATAAATCTAGAAAGTGAACTTATATATTATTTTTCTTTTATAAATTTTATATATCTTAATTATACTTCCCCCACCCTTACCAAATTTCTTATATTTTTACTTGTAAGTTTTGTTTAATTCACCTACAATGACGTGGTAAGAATTCTCTTATAAGTGTTTGATTCTTACGCGATCAACAAATTTGAGGTATCTCAAACTTTTACTTACTCATATAGCTTACATCAAAGGTTTTTTCTTTGTTTTTTTTTTTAAAAAAAAATAATTATTTATTTAGACTAAAACTTATATTTTTCGTTGAAATTCAAGTTGGTCAAATATATTTATATCTCATTAAACATATATTAATAGTAATTTATTAATTAATAATTATATTATTTTTTAGATTTGTTGAAAGTTGTAGTATTTGGTTTACTTTTCAAAACTTAATTTTGTTCTTAAATTATGATTTAAATAAAACATATTAACCAAATATATTTTTAAAATACAATTCAAAATTACTTTCAAAACTCCTCTCTTCTCTTTTTTTTTATTATTTTTAATCAATAAATCAATCATTTTTTCTCTCTTATCTCACCTCTCTCCTCTCACATTTTCTTACATTGTATATATCAATCAACCAAAAATAAATAAATAAATAAATATTATAAATCATTTCAAAACTCATAATTAAACAAATTTTATTTTTTTTAAATCATCATTCAAAAACTCAAAATTCAAAATATAACTTCACACTCAAATTATAATTCTAAAATTAAACCAAACAAACACTTACTTTTGGCGCCAATAGTAAAATCCGGATGCGGCATCGAATTTGCCTAACGCCAATAGTAAAATCCTAATGCCGCTCCTACATGGTGAAGAAGTAACATTAAGGCCATGTGTTATTTGGGTGGACTAGATTAGGTTGGATTAACATTCTCATGACTAATAGTCTTAGAATTACGAATCCCTTTAGATTGTATATCCTATCCTATGTTTAGATTGAGTTAAGATTATAAGAAATGACTAATAGTTCACACTTTGACTTAATCTTTTAATTTATATTTCATCCCCCTATGTGAGATTGAATAGTCCATCATATGTGGGATATCATATCCGAATAAATTGTTAGTCTGTACTTTAATTATTTAACCAAATATTTGATTAATAATTTTGTTGGACTATTAGTCCAATCCCAAACTCATATTCACCCAAACAAACATAACCCAAGTGTAGTGGCATTACTAATCCCTTTTTATGAAATTAGTAAATACCATGGACTAGTCTCAATCCCAAAATGGAACCAAACATAGCAAAACAAACAGGCCTTGGAGCAATAGATTGATTTATTTTTTAAAATAACAAATCTTGTGGTAGTTGAGTGTCACAAATTCATATATATGAGATATATGTACACTTAGGGGTTCACACATGGCCCGCAGACAAATAATTTGATATTACCTAACTCGATCAACTTGTTCCATGGCCTGTTTCAGTTTGTTTGAATGTTCAGCCCGTCCCAACCCATCTGTACGGGAAAGAAATAAACTTTCTCGTATAATCCTGTTGACCAAGTCTGCGCTCCTCTGTACGACGTCGCCTTATCACCTGAAAACACAAACGTGAGCTAGCCGGCGGGTGTGTGCCGGAAACCCCTCCGATGCCTAAGTCAGCAAATTTGACAAATAGACAAAGCTCTGTGTATTCAGAAAGCAAAGTTGTGTGTTACCTCTCCAAAGGTGATGTTTGTGAGCTTTTATAGGTTTTGTGTGGCACAATCCTAGTAGGACTTCTATTCCTCCATGCAGAGTCCTCCTAGGATTCATACTCCTGAAAGATAATGCTTATCCTTTAACACCCCCCTCACTGCTTAAACCGAGTGAGATGGTTATTATCATGGCCGAACTCCCATATGACCGAAGTACCCACGGCTATGCTGAGCCACAGAATAAGCCGTACTATCATTAGTTCGGTTCTTCCTCTCGTTACACCTTATCCCGGTTCTCTCATGCACGAACCATGGTATGTTTGGACCGAGCCACCGAGTAGCAAGGTTCTGACCGATCTATCCAGAATACGTCATGACCGGACTAACTCTGAGACCGGCCTAACTCCAAGTTGCCCGGACCGAAGTAACTTAACATTTCTTCTGGGCCGGAGTAACTTTATCTCTCTTGGGCCGGAGCAACTTTTCGGCCATTTTTACCCAGTCCTACGTACTTTGGGCCATAAAGTCCATC
>NW_021035105.1:0-15727 GCF_004153795.1 Camellia sinensis
GAGTCCACCCAGTCGGGAGGGGAATAAAAAATGAGCAGATTTAAAGAATAGGAGATTATCGTGCTCTGGAGAGAAAAAGTTAGCAGGGGAAAAGGGCTATTTCAGGCAAAAACAGAGCCTGAGGGCCGAGTGATATGTGAGAATCACAAATGAGAAAGGGGGGGAAACAATACCCGAAAGAAACTGGCTTCTCGCAATACTGCAGAGGTTCTTCCTTTGTAACACGTCTGATGTGTCGTTGTCTTTGTTTTGTTGTCTCGATTCTTGCTTTGAATCGTTCCGAGTGCGTCTCGTGCGTTTAGGTTGTTTACCTTTTCTTTCATTGTTCAGTCTTTTTTCGCTGTGTTCAGTCGTAGCTCAATGCCCAGTTAAGAACACATTTCTTAATTTTCAAATTGTCTTGTGCTCAGGAGTGCCGTGTCGGTTACTCCACATTGTGCCAAAAACAAGATTTTTTGTTCTTTTCAAAAAAAACGCAGGTTCAAACCCGAGCCTGTGGGAACAGTAAAGCCAGAACCATCTGAAGCTATATTAGGTTTCCAAACTTCAATAGCAAAGGAAAAGAGAAATGTCGGACATCTGAGTTGTGTTTCAACTTTTGCAAGTTCCGTCATCGCATCCTGTAGGCTTCAGAATGAGCTTGTGGATTCAAATTAAAAGACTACTGATTATGGGCAAGTGTTCAGATTGCAGCAATGATTATGAGCTGGTGTGTTCAGAATTGCAGTACGTGAGCCTGCGAGTGTTCAAACATAAAGTATTGAAGCTGGTGTGTCAGATACTTATGAAGATACATATGAGCTGTGTGTAAGAAATTGAAGTATTGTGAGCTGCGTGTTCAACATAAGTATATGAGCCTGGGTGTTCAAAAAATTGAAGTATACGGGCTGTAGTGGTTCAAAAGTGAACAGAATACATGTGTTGACTGTTTCATGTTTCAAGCAGAATGGCGATCATGAAGTGCTCTCCCTGAGTACCATTCCTCCGTCAGAGTAAAGCGGTCAGCGCCACTCACCCATGAGGTGCTTTCTAGAGTGCCACTTTGTCTATTATTGCATTCCCCTAAACATCATGCTCTACATTGCTTGAACATGTATGTGATCATCGCAACTGTTGCGTTTATTTGCATCTTGTTTATCTTATATCCCTTTTGCGGCTGTGCAATGTTTAGCGATCGTGTCCCCCCGGACTCCAACTTAGTGCGTGGATCACGCTCCGGAGTTGTTTACCTCTTCTCCACGATTCAGCGTGGTTGAGTGTCCGTTCCACCGATATTCAGCGTGTTTGGAATTTATCTCAAGTTGCGTTGTGCGCGCACCTGGTGGTTATGTTAGGACACTCCTCACGATTCAGCGTGGTTGAGTGTCCTTTCCTCACACGATTTCAGCTGGGTTTCAGGAATATCCAGGTGTGTGTCTTGCACGGCACCTGGGCTGGTTTTTTTCGGCACCTCTTTCTCACGATTCAGCGATGGTTAAGCAGTGTTTTTTTTTCCTTCACACGATTTCAGCGTGTTTTTGGATTTTATCTCAGGTTGCGTTGTGCGTGCACCTGGACGGTTGTTTTCGGACCTCTTCTCACGATTCAGCGTGGTTAGATGTGTCTTTTTCCTCACACGATTTTTAGCGTGTTTAGGATTTCTTTCCCAGTGTTTGCGTGTAGACGCACTGGGCGGGTTATTTTGGGACCCTCCTTCTTCACGATTTCAGCGTGATTGGAGCCTTCCCTTCCTCACACGATTTCAGCGTGTTTGGAAATTTATCTTAGGTTTGCATGCGAGCGCGCTCCTGATTGATTTTCTTTGTTCTTCCTCCACTCGCGAGTCCAGCTGTGATTAGGCGTGTGTTCACCCTTTGCATCTATTGCATCACATCTATTACATTCGTAATCTATTTTTAACTGTCTGCCTTAGGAGACCCATAATCCTCCGGCTAAGGGAGACCTTTAAATCCTGCATCTTTATTCGCACTGTCTTGATGCACTCACCTGGTCTAGGAGCACCTTAAATCCTTCGGTCTAAGGGACCTTAAAATCTTGCATCAACATTACAGCAGTTGTTTCTGCGCATCGCCACTGCCATTATTTGCACCGTCTTGTGCACTTTCCAGTCTAGGAGACCTTAAATCCTCTATCAAAGGTGCAATTCCTTTTGGTGTTTTATCGTGCCCAAACGACTTTCTTGGTGGTCTGGTATAGCCACCTGCCTGTGTTTGCCGTAGTGAGTTCTAGGAGAACCAACTGAGACGGTGGAAACTAGAGTTCGAATGGCTTATGGGCCCTAGAAAACGCAAAGGTTCGGGATTTCCGAGACTAAAGTCTGGTTAAATATACCCGGGGTATATCTCGGCTTGAAATCTTATGGGCAGCCCCATAGATTGAGAAGCATCTGTATTCACCTCAATTCTGGATAGCTTGATCCAACCTAGTCTTCACCCTGTTGTGAGAATAGGGGAAAGCAGTTCAAACCATTAGTCAGGGAGGAAAAGTAGTACCTGATTGTTCAACTGAGAAGAAGAGGAAGATTCACCACATATCAGCATGAGGTTTAGGACATTGAGAGATAAGTCATTACTAATTGCCCCTTGTAAGACACCTTTTACCTCTTAGCTATTACATTGCATCTCTTAGCCACTACACTGCAGTGTTAATTGCATGAGTCCGTCAATTTCAAATCGGCTCGCCGTAGCGTATAGTCCAATTTCACAAACCGGCTTCGCGTAGCGTATAAGTCGTTCAATATATCAAAATCTTTCTTTTTCTTGCATATCATTTTGCATTTTGCCCCTGCCTGCGGGACATCTGGTCATTTTTGTATGTTTGTCTAAGTCTCGGCCTTGTCAAAAAATGGGTCGTCTCTGGGCTTTTGACTTCACCTCCGTCACTTATTGACTTTCGAGTTCTGTCAAGAGAGGCGCAACTTTGGTAGACACCCCATTTGAATCGACCTTGAGACTCATGACGGTCAGCAGGTTAAGCGCTCGGATATTGCATATTGTGCTCGTTCAGAAGTTTTCCAGCAGTTCTCGGGTTTGCGGAAGCCTTGCCTCCAAGACTTTCGGACTTTTTTGTGCTTGTCGGTTTGCCGAACCAGGCTCCGTTTTTTCTCTGTTTTTCTCTTCCCGAAGGGAGGGAGACGGTCTCGTAGTCAT
Source organism: Camellia sinensis (assembly GCF_004153795.1). Classification (NCBI taxonomy): domain Eukaryota; kingdom Viridiplantae; phylum Streptophyta; class Magnoliopsida; order Ericales; family Theaceae; genus Camellia; species Camellia sinensis. The sequence continues at coordinate 3,150 of NW_021035105.1, forward strand.
CTCTCAGTGGCCGTTAGAATGCATAGGCTACGTTTCGTGGTCGATTAGCCGTTGCCCCGTTTGGAGTCCGGTTATTTCGGTTTTTTTCGGAGGCGCCGTTGCGTGTGCCTCGCGTTCGGACCACTTAACCCCTCCGTTGCTCCAGTTTTTTGGCATGCATCTTATTCTCCCTTTTTGAGGGACACTGTGGGTCCGAGAGACCAACTTCGTGGTCGGACCACTACTTCGGTGCCTAACAGCCCACTTTCGGGCCCCTAACTGCATGTTTGCCTCCCGAAACCTTCATTCTGCATTTTTGGATCCGACCCGGAACTAGTAGTCAGTTTAGTTTGAGAGTCCCCATTTTCAGTTTTGATTAAGGACCTTTTTGCTGTTGAGATCTTCTACTGCCACTTGCTTCTTTACCCCTCTTTTAGGCCTTTTCTGCATGATAGTTTAGGCCTACTTGTATTTATTTTGTGGGCTTGTCATAAACTACAAAGTGTCTGTTTTCGAGTCCCTCTTGAACTTTGTGAATGGACTCTCGGCCATTTGGCTTACAGGAAGATACCACTTGCCTTTTATATCCCACTTTTTGGCCTTTTTGATGGCGAATTTGAATTTCAATTTCCCCCCCATTTTTTCCCCCTCTTTTCACCTCTTTTGCTTATAAAACCAAGCAGCTCCCCAGCTGTGTTGTTTGAGGGCGTTAGAAAATTTTGGTTTTGAGCTCTCACATTAAATTCTCTGTTCTCTTCTCTCTTCAAAGCCCAAAAAACCCTTTGATTCTTGCGAACCATTTTTCACTACAACCCCTAGCCTATCCACCTCCATTCTTCATTTTCAGTACCTTGGAGGACATTTGAAGAGGTGGAAAGCTCAAAATTTTTGGACTAAAAGCTGCTTGGAAAGTTGTTCTTCAAGGGTAGTCCCTATTTCCCTTAACTTGCACTTTTTGCATGATTGTAGCTTTTACATGCAAGTATTTTGGACTTTGATCCCAAACTGAAAAGAATCATATTTTGAGGTCATCTTCATGTTTGTATTAAGAACTTTTTGCTGTTTGTAAGTCTTCTTCTCCCCCTTTGTTCTTTACCTCTCTTTTAGGGCCTATTTCTTGCATTGATATGTTAGCCCTATTTTTAAGCAATTTTTGGGCTTCGAGCCAAACTGTAAAGTGGCTTATTTGGAGCCGCTTACTTTCAACATTGTTTGAAGGGCTCATCACTATTTGAGCTCTCCATTTTCCACTTACTTTAATCCCTCTTTTGTGGCCTCATATTTGCATTGTTTGTTAGCCTTGTGCTTATACTTTTGGAGCGCTTGGTTGAACTGTAAAATAGCCTTATTTTGACCCCCTCTTCATGTTTGATCCAAGGGGTCTTTAGCTTGTTTGGAGGCCTCCTTTTCACTCTTTGTTGTTTAAACCTCTTAGGCCTATATTTTCATTTGTATTTTAGGCTTGCATGTGAACTGTTTTGGGTTTGATCATAAACTGTTAAAATTCCATGTTTTAGGTCCCTATTCAACATTGTTGAAGGGCCCCTCTTTCGTTTTGAAGCCAGGAAACCATGACTTGCTCTTTATCTCACATTTAGAGGCCATTTTTGCATATTGGTTTAGCGACCTATTTTGTGTTCAAGTTTGGCCTTTTCTTAAAACTGTGAATTGCTTTGTTTGGGGCTTTCTTGATTCTTTCTTCATACTTCATATTCAAATAATGCATTGTTTTGTATAGCTATAGGCCAATTGGCATATGCCTAGTTTTGTGTTTCGGGTACCATTTCATGTATCGGGTTGCTTATTTGTCATGTTTCGGGCTGTTCTTGCCATCACTTTTTGCTGTGAAACTTGCATGTTAGTTATGCCATATTCCATGCCTTGCCATTGTCTTGTTAGGTAGTGGCATTTTGGCTGCCTTAGGGTCGGTCCTCGGTTTGCGTGCCATGCGTGCACGCATCTCGAGTGTCTCATTTTCTCTCCATGGCCCTTATTGTAAGTGTGGCTGAGGTCCACTCATGTTGGTGTAAGTCCATTGTGCATTGTGTATGCCATGTTACCTCGTGCATCGTGTATGCCATTTCATAGCATTGTACATGCTAGGTTGTATATTAGTTGCATTCGTGCATGTCATGCATATTGCATTGTGTTTGCAATAGGAATTAGCCCAGGCACGGGAAACGAGGTATGTTTCGTACTCCGAGTGACGGAACGTGTCTCAATTCTCAGTCGCCGACACTTCGGATTATCCATGATGGAGTCTAGGTTTTGTTGTGCTTTCATATGCATTCATTCTATATTGAGTTGCACAATTCGACTCCTCGGCCATCATGCATCGAGATGCATGATTGGTGGCATGAGGATCGAGGCATGCATACATTTGTGAAAATACATTGCCATGCCCTTTTCCTGCTCTCTGTTACAGCAAATCAAGAATCAGCAGTCTTCCGAGGCTTGGCACGCTTTCCAAGAAATCATTGCAAAACAGAGGCTAATTGGGGCATCGCAGTGGATTTCTGTGCCAAGCAACCCGAGCATGCATCATTCATCATCCGGAGGGGAGTCGAGGCAGTCCCTAGCTTGCATGCTAGTTTACAGTTTTCTTAGTTAAATTTGTAATTTAATTAGGATTTTGTAATTATTTGGACTGTAATATTTATTCGGGACTGTATTATTCTTTCGGACCCTCTGTGCGAGGGCAATGTTGTAATAAGTGTGCGTGTGTGTGATGTATGTCTTCCAACACCACATCTTTCTCCCTTTTATTTACCAGCTTATGATGGTTAGATTAGGGCATGTTTCAATTAGCATACAGTATGATAGCATGTTTGCATTCATTCATCTGTTTTGCATGCACAGGGCTCGGCGCATCATACTAACTGCATTTTATTTTTAATTTCAAGTTGAGTACATGTTAGCTGTTGCATTTCATATGCCATGTCTAGAATAGCCGAGCCTATCTTAGTTGCATTTTGCATGTGTTCCATTAGGCATTTCTGTATAGTTAGGATCATGCATGGATTTCTAATAAGCTTCTGTTTTGGCTTGGAGTACTCGGTAAGTTTTATGCTTTAGCATCCTTGCATGTGTGTGAGTGACTGCCATGAATAGCATGCTTACCATGAGGCTAATTGCTTATGTGATATAACTGTCTGAATGCCTGTGGGTGAAGGTTGGGTTATTTAAATTGGAACAATTCATCAAATGTGTGTTTTAAGCCCACTAGATAGTGGCAAAACCATCTTTTCTAAGCCCACCCAAGGGTGGCAAATCCACGTCTTAGCCTACTTGCGAGTAGCACCATCAAACCATTTTCAAATAAACAAACATGAAATGTTTTGTTCCAATTCAGGCGATCCAATCTATACTTGTATGCTGTGCGCATCACATAGTAATCTAGGCTAATAACCAGAATAAGAACACATAATGTTTTCAAAAATAGATATCATGGTTAGTAAAGGCCGATCTTTGATCGGGCGAGTGGGGGTGCTCACGAAGTGACCTTCCCCAATCGTACCCAAGTTCCCGAGCCGAGGCAACTTTGGTGATGACGGACATGTGGCCTTAGGCAACGAGTCAGGGTTTCCTAAATTTCCCAAAATAAAATATTTAGGTGACGACTCTGTATCTGGCAAAGCAGTCCATGCTTGGCACTTCTTTTCTAAAAATCTATTTTCTCAAAACGATTTGCCGGATTTGGACTCTTTGGTTCAGATTAAGAACCGTGACAATTGAGAGTCCTGAACTGTAGTGAGCCCAATATCGAACGGAACGGGGGAGCTCGTTCCTCCCACGGGGCGTTCGGGGATGTCTACACCATGCCTTGGCTATTTTTTTATGCTTATTATGTCGTAATATAGCATTGTTGTACGTTGGTTTTGGTACACCATGCTTGCTTAGCATACATGCCTTGTAATGCCATTTTGTTACCATAACATGCATCTAGGTTTTAACCCTTGTTCAAGCATGCTTTAGGCCTAGCTTTGTGAAGCTTTCATGTTTATTTTGCCATGTTTAAGGTCTGTCCTTGGTTGTTTGGGTCGACTTTGGCATGCATTGCATAGCCCCTTTGCATTTTAGCTTGTAGGCTTCAAGTATGTGAGTGTATAGCATGCATTACTTGCTTTGATTTAGTGAGTTGGGACTATTTTCCATGTCATTTCAGTCCACTTAGCATGCTTGTATACTTTGCATTTCATGGCTCTTTGATGTTTCAAGAGTTTGTGTTTCATGCTCCTTGAAAGTGCATTTGTGCATGCTTCCATGTGTAAGTCATTTAGATGTCATCTAAGTGGTTTTTGGGGTTCATTTTGACATGCTAAAACCCTGATTTTAGTTGCTTAAATCATGCCATGTTTGGTCTTGATAAGTGTAGTCCAATGCCTCTTTGGTGAGCCTTAGGCTTTGGGCTTGGTTGCAAGATATGCTTGCTTTGTTTAGTTGGTTTGGCACCTCCTATAGCATGATTTTTAGAGCTTCATTTGCATGTTAATTGTCCATGCTATGCCTCTTTTAAGTGCGCTTAAAAGTTGCCTTTATGTGCTTAAATGTTGGTCCATGTTTTCATGTATGCTTGCATGTGCATTTGGCCTCATTTCCTTGGTTGATGGCCACTGTTTTGGGCTTCCTTAAGGGCTGCCCAAACGAGCTTAAGTCCATCCTTTGCTCGTTTGCATGCTTACCTTGCATCTTTGCTTGCATACTTGCATAAATGCATCGTATGCCCATGTTGCATGCTAGTTCACATGCCTAGGTTGCACTCCATCTAGCATGCATGCCTTGTTCCTTAATTTAGTGATGGGAGTTGGGCCTTTGTTTGTTGGTTTGCATTGCATTTGAAATCAACATGCATAACTTGGTCTCTTGGGCCATCACGCATTGAAATGCGCGATTGATGGTCCGAGAACCAAGGACCATGTCCCTTTGAGTCATAAACATGATAAGGGATATGGTTGGTGCATACATTGCTTGAATTGCATTGCCATGCAAAGCTCTATCCTCTGCTGCTGTCAAACAGATTCTGCAGGAACCTTTTGCCGATCGACTAAACAGAGTGCCGACCGGCAATCCATCTGTGGCAGATGGATTCATTCTTGGCCGATCGACACCAAATCACAGCCGATGATGATTCCCTCCAGCCGGTGGCATTCCCCAACATCCAGTGAGCACATCCTGAGACTTTGGCAGTCATCAGAGGGGCAGAGCAGGGAAAACAGAGGCAGCCTACGCATGGCAGTGGACTTCCGAGCAAGACCCGAGCACGCGTGCATTGAGCCCTCTTCCCGAGGCCCTTTTTCTTGCTTTCTTAAATTAATTAATTTGTTTAATTAATTTAGTTGGTCTGTAATAATTAATTAGCTAGGATAGTTAATTCATTATTCGAATTGTATTATTCTTTTGGCCCCTCCGAGCGAGGGTGAATCTGTAATAAGTGTGGGTGAGTGTGTGTATGTTTTCCAACCCCCACTTCTTTCTCCCTTTTACTTACCTACTTTTGATGGTTAGTACTAGGACATGTTTAATTTAGCATACCTTATGCTATGCATGCGTGCATCATTCATCAGTATTGCATGCACCGGGCTCGGCGCATCATGATAACAGTATTTCAAATCTAACTTGAATACATGCTACCTGTGCATTTTCACATGTCATTCATAGACTAGCCGAGCCAACTCTAGTGACATTCCGTATGCGTTGCATTAGGCATTTAAACATGGACTTGGATCATGCATTGATTGCTAACGAGTTCTTTGTTTTGGCACGGAGTACGATGTAAGTATTTATGCTTTAGCATCTCGCATGAGTGTGAATGTTAACATGATAGTATGCTTGCCATGCGGCTATATGTTTACATGATATTATTGCCTGAATGCCTGTGGGTGAAGGTTGGATTGTCTGAGTTGGAATAGCTCATTGAAATCCGTGTTTTAGCCTACTTGCGAGTAGCTAATTCCAAAACATTTTTCAAAACAAACGGATATGCAATACTTCGTTCCAATCTAGGCGATTTGGTCTACACTTGTTTGCTGTGCGCATAACATAGTAATTCTAGGCTAATAACCGGAATAAGAACACATAACGTTTTCAAAATCGGATATCACGGTTAGTAGAGGCCGATCTTCGGATCGGGCGAGAGGAGGTGCTCATAGTTGACCTTCCCTAATCGTACCCAAGTTCCCGAGCCGAGGCAACTTTGGTGATGACGGACACGTGGCCTTTGGCACCGAGTCAGGGTTTCCTAAGTTCCCCAAAACAAAATATTTAGGTGGCGACTCTATATCTGGCAAAGCAGTCCATGTTTGGCACTTCTTTTCAAAAAATCTGTTTCTCAAAACAATTTGCCGGATTTGGACTCTTTGGTTCAGATTAAGAACCGTAACACAAAATCGAGTCCGAACTGTAGTAGTAGCGAGGCCCTCACGCGGGGCGCGTCTACAGGTAGATAGGTACCTAGAGATTTCCAATATTTTGTATCCACTGTCCTGTTTTTTGTTATGAAAAGGATTATTTTCATAAAGTGGTATATAAACTGGCATTGCATTGTTTTGAGATGGAAATGTGAAATATTTGACAAATGACATGCATGTGCATTCACCTTATGATTTTGTTAAGATTCATATATCGTGTTAAAGTATCTGTACTGGGTTTTGGCTCACCCTATGTCGAAAACAACTTTCAAGTGCTAATGATGAGCCTCCACCAAGGACATAGCTTTGGAGGACTTAGAGCCAAGAGTTTCTTTTGTTTATTTGATGTAACTATTTTTGCATAAGCCTTGGGCTTTAATTATATTGAGTTGAACTTATTTTGATATATCCAAGCATTGACTTGGAAAGATGTAGCCATTAGGGCATATAATTACCTAATTTTACTTTTATTTTTAGATTCATGTATCTATGTCATATGTTATAGATTCAGGATCTAGAATTTATGAATGTATACTGCATATGTCATCTTTTGTATGATCAAATTTATAAATGGAATATAAGATATGATGTCATTGATCATTTGTAAAGAATGTTATGAGATGAGCTATTATTATTTATTTCGGGGCATGATATTGTCAGTAATTTAACATATTTATAACAATGTTAAAAAAAAATTCAAAATTAATAATAGCAAGAATTATTAAACTAGAGGGTTAATTAATCTTTCATCTTTATATTTTGATTCAAATTTTACTTAATTTTTATAGTTTCAAATTGAACAATTCAGTCTTTAAACTTTAAGTCAAATTTCAATTTTTTCATTTCATTCAAATCTTTGTTAATTTTTTTTACATGTTACCTTAGAAAATTGGCAAGTATCTAAAAACCGTTAAAATTGATAGTTCACTGGACCAATACGAGGAAATCTCTCAAGTATTTAACGAGTAAAGTTGCATTACCATGTTTTAGGTTCTCTCTGAGCTTTTATATATTCTACATGGTAGACTCCTTAGTAGGACTCTAATTCCCTTTCCTAGAATCCCACTAGGATTATCTTCCTAAAGAATAAGGCTTATCCTTTAACACCCTTATCACTAAGTTCAGATGAAACGACCTGAGTCTTAGGCTGACAATCGAGCTAAACAAATCCGTAGTCTAGTTACATGTCAATTGCGTAACTGCATTTGTTGTCTTACTAACTTTAGATAAGACCACCGAGCTAAAACCTAGCATCGAGACCATGCTATGTTTGCCCAATTCAACCATCCATTGAATTCTCCATTCTGGTCAAAGGCCTATGTAGCCTGGTGAAAGTCGTAACGGTCTTGTCAACGAGATCAATAACCTAGCTCTGATTGTCCGGTTGACATTCTTATACTGTTTGCCCAACCAGCCTTCAAGCGTCATTTGCCCGGTCCAATGCCGATTGTGTGGCCCAAACTAATCAAGTCAACTAGACTTTTTTCCGGCCCAAAATTGGCCCCATGCTAATTTAGTCCGCCCCACTATTTCGATACAAGTTACCCTATCACTGAGTAACTTAAAATAGAATATTGGCATGATTAGAATAACTTAGGTAAAAATATTTTAATATAATTGAAACAAAACAACGCTCATAATCCCAGTTTGCTTAGAATTTCACACTCTTTTGTTGCGCAAATTTTAAATTTTAAATTTCATTAAATTTCAGTAGTCATGAAATTATTAGCCTAATAGTGGACTTTGTCAATATATTCAAGGCCAAATGCTGTGACGTTGACAATCATGTTTGGTCTCTCACAGTAAATAATGTTGAAACAAAGCTTTGAAAGTTCTTTTTATTTATTTTATTCATAATTATAAATTTCTTTTGCCATAATCCTGGTTTTGAAACTCCTATATAACTTGCTTTTGAATAAATTGATAATATTATATTTAAAACTTATTAAAACTACTTTTTATTACCTTATTTATGTCTCGACCGTTTGTGAGAATGCTTTTAAATTCTTTTGGTTTATTCTACAAAATAGTTGTGTTCTATGCAGGGCCGACTTTGGGGCTTAAGGTGGATACAGAAATATCGGCCCTACTCTCATACAAATTATAATATATATATTGGTAAGATATTAATAATTTTTAATTTAATTTAATTTTTTACTTGTACCTTCTATAAATCTATTGCATATGGGTACACATAATTATTGACATAAATCATAATTATTGAGATAAATTTTGAACATTTTGATTGTTAACAATATTAACTTATTCACACATTTTCCTGACATAGTAAATTAAATTGTAAAATTTGATTAAATTCAACCTAAAAAACCTATTTCTTCAAAAGGAATTGTACTGTGTATAGTCCAATAATATCTATAATAATTCATACATTTGGTAACGAGCATCAATTATTTTTAAATAGTTCACCAATTCTATTGTGTGTTTTAAACCTTCATTTTTTAAACTAGTAATACTAAATGTAGTGTTCACTGAAATGAAATTGAATTGAATGAAATGGTTATTCTTTAGTCTTTTTATAAAATTTACTATTCATTTACAATGGTGAATGATGATTTCATTTTGTAATATGTTTTAGTAAATTAAACGTGAAAATGGATTCACGTTTAAAAAAAAATATATATTATATATATATATATATTGTGAAAATGGGACACTATCCATGAAATGATTATTCAACTTTATTTTAATAAATCAAACATAATTTAAGACTGAAATAATTAATCAAACATAACTTAATATTGAAATTATTTGGGGGCCCTATTTTTTAAGCAGTATTGGGGCCTGAGGTGGTAACCTTTGTTAGAAATTGGGCGCCCATGTGGCTGACCCTTAGAACCTTTTGAACCTCATCCAAATTGGGTTTTGAATTTAAATTCAAACCTATTTGGATGAGCCACTCAGGATTATCATATCTCATTCATATCATTGATAATGGATTAGATGATATAGATTATCAGATATTATCTCATTATAACCAATGGAATAAATGAGATAATATATATATATATCTGATATTATGGTTAATGGTAACCAAGAGAGAAAACAACGTAGGTTTGTTTTCTACCCATAAACTGACTCTCTCCCAAGATCAACGAATCAAGTCAATTGCACTGTGGTTTGTGTGGGTGATATTCACCATTGTAATATCACCCCACTGCTGGGATTGATTATCAGACTCTGGAAGCACGTGATTTATCCACGAAGGTTCTATTCATCGAAGGTATGATATGATGATTTTATTCCGCTGCATTGTTTGTGTTTTGATTTACATTTGGTATTCAGAGCCAATGATGGATATTTTCGTGTTTCTATTTTTACATGCGTATATATACATGTATATGCATGGATATTAATGGAGGAGGAAGATGAAGTGCACGGTTTTTTTTTTTGCATTTTAACTCCATTTAGATTGAAAGGAATGATATACCTCAATTTTATGTTGCTTAAATGTTATTTTTTATGCCATAAATGTTTTTATTTGTGAAAAATGGAGTCCGAGTCATACAAAAAATCGGGACCGGAAAACCACCCGGGAAGGCGGCGCGTGTGATTCAACGCGCCTGTATGACGCCGCGAGCAGCAGCCCCACGCGCTCGCACGTGCCGAGCGCGTTAGCACGCGCCCCCATGCGCCACACGCCAGCGATCTGTCAGCTTCCTTCCACACGCGCGCGTCAGCCGCGCCACGTGTGCGACACACGCGCGCCATGCGCCGCGCGCGCCGACTCGCGCCGAGTTGCGCTGAGCCGCGAGCCGAGCCGTTTTTCCCCCTGGCTTGGCTCTAAGCTCTGTTTGTTTGTTTTTTTTAATTCTGAATTGCGTTAATTGGCCATATTTATTCGTTATAGCTTTGTTTAAGCATTGGTTGGTACCCTTAGACTCAGAATTAATTTTTCTATATTCTGTAAAATTTTTGAAAAATTTTACGAAAATATGTAATATTTTTTCTGATGTTAATAATTCATTTTTTATGCTTTCAAATGATGCTGGTATTGCATAAATAATTTTCTGGGTTTGAAATTTTTATTGTGGATATATGTAATATTATATATCTACTGGTAATATTGTCTCATTTTATCAGTTTCTGGATTTTTTATTTCTAATTTTATGTGTATTTATTAGTCATTTTAAAATTCCAGAATATTTCAGAAAAATTTCAGAATATTTCAGAACAATGTACATTTTTAATTATGGCATAATCTGAATATTGTTTCTGTTTACTAGTTTCTGGATTTTTTATTCTAATTTTATGTGTGTTTAATTAGTTATTTAAAATTCCAGAAGAATACCAGAAAATTTTCAGGATGATGTACTTTCTGTATATGGCATAATTTAAATATTGAATACAGCATATTTTTTTGGGTTTGTAATATGTTGTAATTAGAAGAGCTATGATTATTATTAATTTATTAGAATTCCATTATAAATAAATATTTAGCATGGAGTTATTTGTAGATTTACATAAATGCTATTGTATGGATTTATCATGCTTTTGTAATATGCCATAGTCAAGTGGGGAGGTTATTCGTGTGAGAAGAAATCTTTTGTAGATTAACTCCCGAAAATCAATATTTTGCGCATAAATTAAACTAAATTTTGGGATAATGTCACTTGTGGCGCAAGAGATGATTACGAGTATAGCGGATTTTCGATCTTGCGACTTGATGTAATATTGTCACTATTTAATTTAGATTTTTTTCGGCAAAATTATATTATGCTAATCAAATTAATCCCAATGCGAATTTCTCTCTAAATTGATTTAGCTTATGGAAGTTAATTTGGTTGACCATAAACTTAGTGAGTGTCAAATGTGAACAAACTAATCCCATTCGTTTAGATGAGAAAAAGTCTTTGGAGGACTTTTAGGTCAAACCTTAATTGAGCCAAAGTAAGGAAACATGACTCAAATCGCCGTGTTTTTGTTGCCTTGTTTATGGACAATAAAAACTAATGTGTGCGCTAGTTAGCGGCACGCTACATAGTTTTGGTTGGCGAGTTTTGAGTTATGAAATTAGTTAAAAGCCCTCAATAGATCTGTATATGATCTTGACTAATGAGCTGCGCGGATGACTTTGTAATTTGACTTGTAAATAATGTTACATCATTGGATGAAGTAACATTCAAGATCACGTCATCAAGAAATGCCGAGCTTAAATAATTAGTCATTAAGTGTAAGACGAGAAGCCAGTCGAGCAGTGTTTTGCTCTCTATCCAATTATTGGGAGTGGATTGAGCGAAATTTCATGCACTATAATTAGTGTGCGTTGAAAATATACGTAAGTTAAAAGATTAGCGCTTAGAAGCTGCAAAATCTATTAACACTGAGTGAAATGATTAGCGTCTTAGTGGCTGCAAATCTATTAGCATTGCCAACTTGTCTAAGTGTGGACACTTACTGTTTCCACACTTGGTGTGAACATGGATGAGGTGCTTCTTTGTGTGATTCCTTTACTAGGCTAACGTTTTGAATAACATTTACCACTAAGCGCAACGTGTGCAGCATAGTAATGAAAAGGTTAGGCTGACAATGGTTGTTATGACTCTAAGAATTTAACGCAGCATCACTTGTAAGAGCATTGTGATTGAATTAGGATCTTTAGCTAATTCGCGCTTAAGTTTACTTGCAGGAGCTATTCAATAGTTGATAGCTTATTCTCTCCTTCTTGTGGAATAGTAGAATTAATTGCAAGTAAACTATGAAGCGAGAAAATAGAGATGGCAACAGGGTATCGTCATCTTTCAACTAGATGTATTAAAGTGTTGGAGAATAAAATGACTTGAAGGTGCAGGGAATTAGCACTTACTAGTTAAATTTGCGACTTAGGCGCAGTTGATATCTCCATGACATCCTTTTTATGATCTATGAATATGACTTAGTCGGTGATATTACCTAGTTGGGCCTAAACTTTTAAAACTTGTCTTCGAGAACTCACACATTTAAGATGATTGGAATTAGTTTATGACATTGGTCATGAACCAGTGGCTATTATACTTAATCACATTAATGAGATTGATGACACGATGGTTTGAGTAGGCCTTCTCGGCCCACCGCTTATGACATTCCTGCTCTCATGTGAATGTTGTAACTTTGTTCGCAATGGGTGCGAAAGTAAGTAGGAAAGCCGCAGAAGGTCTTTGTTTTGGCGCATTAGTCCACTTATGTCTCTCTCTT